>APFE030375490.1:62646-166277 GCA_000404065.3 Pinus taeda | reverse complement strand
ATTAATATTATTTTCAGGTAGAGTAGGATAGAGGAATAAAAGAAAAAAAGGAAAAAGTGGAAAAGAAAATGAGGGAGAAAAATAAAATATCAGGTGAAAACCTTCTTTGACATGCTTGAGATTGGCTGACTGATTGAAAACATCCATTAAATGGTCAATGGGTTGGATAGAAAAAGAGAAAAAAAAAGAAAAAATATCCTAGGTGAAAACCTCCTTTGAGGTGCCTAGGAAGACCTGTTGATATCAAAAACATATATATGGGGTCTTGGCTTCACCAAAATCAAAGCGGATCACTGTGTGTATTTTAAACTAATTGATGACCATGTTATTTATTTGGTCTTGTATTTGGATGATATCTTGTTGATTGGAAATGGCAAAGAAATTATCTAGGATTTGAAGACCCAATTGTCCTCCAAATTCAACATGAAGGACCTTGGTGCTGCAAACTATAGTTTGGGAATGGAAATTAAATGAGATCGAGCAAAGAGGGATCTTTGGTTAAACCAAATGAAGTATGTAGAGACAATATTGCAAAGGTTTAATATGTAGGATAGTAAACTGATGAAGGTTCCTATTCCTGTAGGTGTAAAGTTATATGTTGAATAGTGTCCCAAGACAAAAGAAGAGGAAGAGAACATGTTTTTTTTCCATATGCAAGTGTAGTTGGTAGCCTGGTGTATGAAATGGTATGTACTAGACCAGACATTATACATGCAGTGGGGTTATTGAGCAGGTTTATGTCGAAACCATCGAAGGAGCATTAGACAACAGTGAAGTGATTTTTTAGGTATTTGTGTGGCACTAGTGATTATGGTCTATGCTACCAAGCAAGACCATGATTAGACAGATTTTTGGACACTCATGGCTTTGTTAACGCAGACAGTGTTGGAGATCTTGATTGGAGAAGATCTACAAGTGGGTATGTGTTTAACCTATTTGGAGGAGAAGTCAGTTGGATGAGAAAGAGACAATCTGTAGTGGCACTTCCAAATACAGAGGAAAAATACATGGAAACCACTCATGCAAGCAAGGAGGCATTTTGGTTGCAAAGATTGTGTTCAAGTATGGGGTTAACGCAGTGAGCTATAAGGATAGACTATGATAGCCAAAATGCAATTTTCTTAGCAAAGAACCATAGTTATCATTCAAAGACAAGGCACATTGATGTTCAGTATCACTTTGTGAGGTATAAGGTTGAGGACAAAAAGGTGTTGCTGGTAAAGGTGGACACTTTGAAGAATATTGCAAAAGCATTGGCGAAGTCTGTGAGCATAAAGAATTTTTCTTTGTGTAAAGGAACAATGGATGCTACAAGGATTGTTATCACCAAAAATTGATCATCTAGCCATAATTTACTAGATGGATTGAAGTACACCATGTCGGGCCAATTTTACCATAGTAAAATTTCTTTCACTGTAAGAAATTACTTAATAAACCACATTTGTTAAGTCATTTATAATTAAACCCATGAACAATAATTAAATAAATCACTATTTATTTTATTATCTTCTAGGAATAATTAATTAAACCATTGTTTAACTAATATTCCTTGTCATATTTGACTCAGTTATGAGAAATAAATAGAGAAATCATTAATTATCTTATTTTTCTCTAGGAATAATTAATTAATCACTAATTAGTTATTATTCCTTGTCAAGTTTGACTAAATCCCCTAGGAATACTTAAATAAATCATTATTTGTTATTTATTCCTTAACCATATTTCTCGAGATGATAAATAAATCATTTATTTATTTATTATTTCTAAATAAAAGTTTAAATAATTTTTCCCTCCAACCAAATATAATAAAATACTCCAAATGGTTAATTCTAGAATTTGGTTAATAATATTTTATTTTTTCCCATTATTCAAGAATAACCTAACATTTTGTTATAAATAGAAGTGTTTTACATTCATTCTTCAGTTTTGACCATTTTCATTGTTGCACTCACTGTTGTAGCTCTGATTATTATCATTGTTGCACACCATCTTCTTTTTCATTTGAGTTCTCATTGAGGCCAAACATTCTGTTTGCTAGGTTTTACACATTATAGGGGAGATAAACTCTACGAAAGATGAAGACGTTGAAGATAGCCAAGAACCCATCCCATAGAGGGGGATTGGTAACATTGTGTGTTCCCTTCACAGGTGTCGTTTAATAAAATATATTTTTTATATATCTAGTTTCCATTGGATTATTGGAGTTATTTACACTTATGTTCTTATTCCATTCTGTTGTTTAATTATTTATGTTTCATAGATCAGGGCTTTAGTAGGTTTTGTTTCTATCATTTGCTACAAATCTACAATGTTTAACAACCATTTTTACTATTAGGGTTGTTTATCATCCACAACCTAAAGTAGTTCATTTTCGTACACCTTCAAGAAGAATACTACATAACAAGGATAGACCAATGAATAAGCTCTCCTATGACCCCCAGTGTGGAAAATATAACAACAAGTGGGAGAATGTTGTGTGCGTGTTATGTTCTTTCCATGACTAGTCACATGCACTGGGAGTAATAGGGGGGGCAGAAGCCCCCCCCTCTCCCCGGTCGGGGGGTTTATAGGGGGCCGGTAGCCCCCCTGCATGGGGTCCGTGGAAGCACTCCATGAATATTTTTTTTTCCTATATATTCCGACCTAAGGATGTGGGGCAGACCAGAAGATGGTGGGAAGACCTACCCATGGTTTTGTGCATGGGTTTTGCACATGGCTTTTGACATCATGGTTTGCTACCCATGGTATTTTGTAGATCTGGTCAAGGGAAATATGGTAATTTTCTAATCTAGGGTTGCTGGATTAGGGTTTATGAATGCTTCAACATATATATATATGTATTGTAACATTGAAAGGAACATAATAAAAAATCAATCTGGTAGTCCTGGTCTTGGGATCTATGGGAGAATCTCTATGTATTTATTTTATGTTCATGCCATTGTATATTTTTTGTTTTAAGCATTCATTTGCAGTAATTGTTGTACATGGTTAAAACCTACATTTGGTATCATACTTGTTTCGACTTCAAGGGGACACCTTTGCTTCTTAAAGGTTTTGCTTGGGCTTGTGGTACACCCTCTTCAGTGGGAGATATGTGGGAGATATGTGGGAGATTTGTGACATATGTAAATTCAATTCAATTCACATCACATACATTGAATGAGATAATAGAACACATAAGAAACATCCATAGGTATATATATCTCAAAATTTGGTTTTACAAAAAATTGTGCCCAAGACACATGTGGCCACACGGCTTGCCATATCAAAAAAATGTACATGCAGTCAAAATATGGCTATATAGCCTCCTAGTAGACTAATGTTGATGGTGCTCATGATAGTAGGAAACTGGTTGGGCCATCTTGCACATAAGTTTGGCTGATATGGCCAAGCACACTAATAGTATGATGATGTTGTCTCATAGGGATTTGATTGACCTTAGTCTCAACTATGCCCTGGGTCAATCCCTCCATGTGTTGCTTGACCTATGCAAGAGTTTTAGCCACATTGAGGTCCTGGAATACCTCTTGCCCCAATGCGAAAACCTATACTCTAACTGATGCCCGTTGAGGGTAACCAACATGTTGAAGACAAGATGAACCCACTGGTTGAATGGGTCCAACATATGTATGTAAACATTGATAGTTAGTCTTAGATACATAGAAAATACAAAAAAAAATTGTAAAACTAAAAAAAATGATCAAAATGATTTTGTCTTACCTATGGCACCCCATTGTTCACCATCAGGAAGCACGAGCTATAGGTCTTCACAGAAATCTATCCTAGCATATGGATAGTCTTCAATCATAATGAGATACATGCACATCCATCGAAAGAGTACTAGTGTGAAACTCATAGAATATGGACCTGCATGCCTAGACATGAGATCCACCCATAACCTCATTCGTGGGATTCTCAGATCCGAAAACTTGAGTAAGATATGTTGTTGACAAAGTAATGGAATCAGCTCCAAGGAAAATGAAATCAAAATGGAACCATACCCAAAGTCTTACAATCATCCATTCTTTGCCTTGGTGAGTTGTTCCTTCATATTTTCTAGTACTCCCTCGCTCCTATTAAATAATATCGGCTCTTTGCACTCTAAACCATATTTTATTTAGGAACTGTTATCCAAATACAAGGTAGTGCTACCACCCATTCTAGGAATGATAAACAAGATTTTCCTAAGAGGAAAACATACCACATCCTTTATCTTGATTTTCCCATCTTTGAATTATTGGGATTGAGGTATACTGTGTGCAGCAATGTAGTCCTTGACAACCTCTCCACCCCTTCTCAAACCAAATAATGAGATAGGGGCACCTCTCCTTAATAAAACTTTCAAAAAATATCTCTCCCATCTGTATGTTGAGTATACATGGTCCAACCCTGAAAGCTTGTGCTTGAACATACCATGCTCGAACAAGACATTCTAATAACTCCATTTGCTGCCTCATCCATGGAAACGAAAATAATTTTGGAAGCCCACAATTTCTCAATGCTTGGATGGCGGTTGGATCATTAGAAACATTTATATATTGTTCTTCATGTTCTCTTTCTTGTGATATTAGAGTCATTTTATTATGATGAATACCTGAAAAAATGACAAGAAAAATAATTAGAGTGAATCCCATGCAAAAATATGAGAGAATTTTGTCAAGTGAAAGCATAAAAACAATTTTTTGAAATGCAACCAATGCACCCTACTAAAGGGAGAGAATGTGTTATATCACACTCCATAGTTCAAATTTTGTTGGCCCAGCGCACCTTTCAACACTGCTAGGGTGCGCTCGAGCTAGGGTGAAAAATTAAAGCCCTGGGTCAACAAAAACTTGAAAAAATATGCATGAAATGAAAAATCAGGACTATAAAAAGAAAGAGTAAGGTGTGATCTCCTGCTTAGAAGTGACAGCACTCGAAATGATCCATCGGATTAGCGACAAATCAACTACTGAATATTGGGGGAAAACTGCACTCATAGCTCACTCACCAAGAGGTAAAATTTAAAATGGAAAAATCAAATTACCTTTTTCCTATTTATGGTCATTTTCATGATTATTTTATTATTTTAACCTAAATATGACTTAATTTTACCATGTACCAGATATTTTAATCTTTTGGCAATGTTCTGAGCAAGTTAACAATTGTTTGACGAATTTAATGATGTTTGAATCGAAAAAATCATTTTGACCAAAGAGAATACTTTTATCACCTTTTTGGGATTTGTAAACTCAAAAAAAAGTAACACCTTGGAGTCCTCTTTCATCTATTTTAAGACTCCCAAAACATGAAAATATTGTCGAGCATTTTTCTTTTCTAACTCGTTAAATTAAATGAAAATATGTCTACATAGTATAAGTTTAACCCTTTTCCAGACATAGATAAACTATTTACGAATAAGGAATAGGTTATTCAAACATGGCTAAGAAATTCTCCTGAGTATTATTTTCTTCCTTTTCAGACTCAAAAAACAAATTTATGAAAAGGAACCTTTGGAGTTTTCTTTTTGCCTCTTTTTATAACTTTCTAAACATGGAAAAAAATTTGATTTAGACCTTCATTGGACTCGTAAAAACATCAAACAATGATGGAGTTGTCAGACATAATGGGACCAAACCACTCCTTCTCAGGGTTAGTTAAAAATACTCAAAGGGATTCATCTGAAGGATGGAATTACAGTTCAAGCATATGTTATCCTCTTCAAGCTTGTAAAAAATAAAGAGGTGCTAACCAAAAATGGTTGGGGAAATTGGTAAAATAGGGTACTCTACCTATTAATGGAAATGAGTCACTATTGAACATGACACTCTTCGACTTCATCTCTATGGTTGTTGGATTTGGAAATCTACTTATATTTTTGGTTCATCACACCATATCATTACCTATCAAAGCCTTTGCATTCATTTTTGGGTCAATGTTACCAACTCCATTTATTGCCATTGATATGTTTAAGGGAAGTCATTAAGTTGATATTTGGTATGTTATTCTAAAGTCTTCATTCCATGTATGTCGTTCCTTAACCAATTGCACATTAGCATCATTCTATCTTAAATCATGATACATGTTTCATGTCATTGATTGGGGATACATGAAATCCCTCTTACGATGATTCACTTCCTGTGATATCAACTCATTATTTGATAAGTCGACTTAGAAACTCCCTTTGGTACCTTGGCACTCGCATACATGAATGGCAAGTTTCCTCGCTCTCGGTGACAGTCCTTCATCATTGGCCTTCAAGTAGAATATTTTGTGTGTTTTTCAACTTCAACTCATTCATTCACACCATATGGATTGTACTATAGTACTTGAGAAACATTAACATCTTCGATTGGTTCTCTCGCATTTGTTAATGGCTTAAATCATTCCCTGATAACTTGATGGTGTCTACCATGTTTGACTCTAGCTCATTTATTCACATGATTAGAATCATACATTGGATGATTGAGTGAATGAGATAGAAGAACTTGAATATAGTTTCATCCATCCGAGCTATGCATATATGATTAATGTAGGATTACAAAGAATGATGGTTGTGATCATGTAAATAGTCATCCAATCATGGGTCCACACTTTGTTATGATTGGACGTGAATTCTTGATCATTGTACATGTAATGTAAGCTTATGTTGTGATCATGGATATGCCTCCCTCAACAAATATATCATGATGAAAATGTATTGTCTCGATGAGTTGTTCTTGATCCAAACTTGTCACAAGGTAAAGCACTTCAGTCATCAGCTACCATTTCTAACTTTTAGCTTTAGGGGGAAATATGTTGTAGGCCAGTTTGTTTCATTTGGTCAATAAGCCTAAAAATTGATCAATCCACATCTGTCAATATGTTATTATCATCCCTACACAATGCCCTAAGCATGACCTTTCCAAACAAGTTTGAGTTTTTGGGATTAACTACTCAAAATCAATCTTTTTAGCCCCAACACACCCTACCCCTTTAGCCACTTTCATTCACTGTTGGTTTCTCCCTTCTACACTTGTGCTGGTTAGCAGTAGTTACTCCTTGTTGAGGGTGCATTGATTCGAGAAATTCAGGAAAATTAAAAATATTTATAAATATTCCTCTTCCATAAGCTTCCATGGGTTGTTTTAACCATTTACTATGGAGAAGAAACTCAAATCCTATCTATCCTACCTTGGAGACTTCACCTCTTATCCCTTGAGCTTTTCCTCCCATCATAAGTGGATCTCAATTTCATTATGGTAAATCCTAAACTACCATCCCTCTCCTATAAATTTACTTCCATCCATGACATCAATGTTGGATTTTGGAGACTAATCACGCCCTCATAATGCTACATTGAATCTAAGAGAGTCATCATCTTAATGCATTAGGGTGATATTGAGGTGTGCCTTGAGACATGGAAGGACAAGTCAACTTGGGGAGATCTCTACAGGATCAACTATTCTTGGTTGTAAGCACTCTCCTATTTCTATTAATACGAAGAGTACCTTGTTTTCCTATATGTGTTTTGTTACATTTGCATTTATATATTTCAATTCCTTGTTGATTCATTGAATAGAGTAATTGAATTACATTACATAGATGTTGTGCATCCTTGACTTATTTTGGTTGTATGTGTAGGTTCTGATTATATCGCTCGGAGATACCACTGAAGCTTACAACCAAGGAGGAAATTAAAGCTTGTGATAGATTCCAAGTGAGCCTCTTTCCCATTCTTTAATTTCTAAAAGGATAATTCTATATTCTTTGGCTTCTTTTGTTATAGACAACTCCAACAGGTCTAAGGAAATTATTTTTGTTCCAGATTATAAATTCTACATAACATGTACTAACTCTGTCTCTCTATTGCCTTGTGGGAGAAACCAATGTTAAAATTTCTTTATATGAGAAATGAGGATCTATTTATAACTCAAGGAATGATCTTTCACATCCTCATGACTCTTGAATTTATAACTTCTAATGACCTTTATACTTTTACAACCTTTGGAATTCCAAATGAATTTTGGAATTACATATGACTTTTTCTATTACATGTCTTTTGGAGTTCCATGACTCTTTAGTTCATACATGACTCCTTGGCTTCCACTCAATTGTCTTCTACAGTGATTACAATAATGCATCATGACCTCCACATTCTCATATGATGGGGCTTGACATGTCACTTTATTTTATGATGTGGTTCTTCTCTAATGGTGACATGGCTGCCATTGTATTTTCTCTTTGTTCATCTTCTAATCATGGCACTTTCACACTCCAAAGGGTATTCAATATCAGACTCTTAGGGGTGTGTTATAGACATATTTGTCACTTCAACCCCAAGCTTATATGTTGATAAACTAGGGATTTTCAACCCCCTAAAGAGTTGTTTTATACCCTAAAAGGACATGGTCATCTAATTACATCATTCCCCAAAAGCTCCACATGAGAAACCATCTAGAAATGGCCTAAACTGAACCATACTGATTGCTCCATTGGCAAGGTGTGATGCATACTGAGTGCTACACTACCCATGCGCGATGCATACTGTTTGGGCCTTCTATAGGGTGCGATGGACAAGGATGGACAAATGTCCAAGATAGTTTGCTAGGTGGTTTCTCATGGAATATTTTAGAAACTTCTACTATGACACTTGCCTCTCTGAATTCGCCCAGGTATGAGTAAGAGATCCAAGAAATCTCCAAGTGGAACCAATTGTAACAAGTAGAATGACACTAATCAAAACCCCAGAGATGACTCACACCATTACACACATCTATAAATGGATCCCTCATCTAAGAGGTCCAAATGCTGGAATGTTGTAAATTGCAAGGAAGTGCTAATAGTTTGTATTTGAGGAAAGAGCATTGTATTGTTGGTGTGATCTTGCTATTTCATGAGGTGAAGAGGGATTGACGCTAGGAGGATGATGCTAGATCAGACAATTGGGTTGTAATTCTCACTTCTATTTAATAAAGTCCTTCAAGTTTTCTTCCATATGATTGTGCAATTGTGAATGTTATCATTTGTGAATGTTATTGTATGTTCATTATATATCTGATTTTGTAATGTTTATGTTATAATAGATCAAGATGCTTTGATATTTCTTTGTTACTTTGTTTCTACAAGTACTCTCCAAGTGGAATAAGTGTGGGGAGGAGTTGCAAACTTTGTCAACGGGGGGAGAGATCAAGCAAGGGATTAAGTGGTAGTTCCAGGTTGGTTCCATTGTCTTTCTCTTATATGCTATTCATAGAAGAAATCGTGAATTGCTTTAAACTGTTGTCTCTAGGGTAGCTGCCAAACCTAGAGGGCTAGTCAATCGAAAAGACACTAGTTTTCCCATAAACAAATTGGCGACTCCATTGGGGATCGAATATATTTTTTTTTGTTGTTGTTGTTTGTTTTATAAACTATAGACATAGCCTGAAGTCAACTAGGTAGCCTTTGAACTGCTCTTGCTCTGCAATTGCATAGTAGATGAATGCTGCTTCAATCAATCTTTGGTTTAGTTTATGAATTAAACATTTGACTTACAAGAATTCTAGATGCCCTTTTGGTAGCTCCGTAACCTCTCAAGTCATTCCTATGTACTTTTCTCTTTACTGTCCATCATAGCTCAGCTTAACTCACTGAAAATCACTGCACATCTGAGCTAAAACCCACTTCAATTGTGCTACCTAACCCATTGCACTGTCTGTCACTGTAAACTAGTATGCATCGCACCTCCCAAGTGTGTAAAGTGCGATGCATCCCTGTTTCTGTGAAGCCCAGGTGCGATGACTTACTGAACCTATTTCCATTCTAGAAATTTGGGGGTTTTGTCCTTGTTTTTAGTCTTGTTTAGTTGTTTTGTTGCTCATGAACAGTGCCTCATTACTGAAACCTCCTTGCATCACATAGATCAGCCTCCCTTATATTAGAATTAGTAAATGTTTTTATGTATTTTCCCATCATTTACGATCCTTTGTCGAAAATTTGCTTAAATCGATCTATTGATTTGGTACAAAAAGTGTCGTAACTGTCATTTTGTGTCAAAAAGAGAACTATCGTGGATTCTTCCTTCCCTGGATAGTCAATTGAACTTTTCGTCATGTATTTGGTTTGATTTACTGATATTCAAAGTGTCGAAAGCATTTTCTTAATTCAAAATTGAAAAGTGTCGTTTAGTCTTCCTTTCTCCTTTGAAAAAGAAATTGTCGAGAATGTCGCTTTGAGTAAAATATTTCAGATCTTTGCTACATTTAGTTTTCATTTTTGGAATTTTTCACATTAAGGGGAATGAAAACAAATACATGCACTTGAATTTTCATTTACTTTATGTGCAAAAATGATTTAGGAAAATGCACTAGTGTGTTCTCTTTGCTCTTTGTTTGAAAGAATTGTAGTCTTCTTTCCCTAGTAGCTAGATTTTCATTGCTCAAAATAAACAAATGATTGTTTATCATTGTACTTTGCATTTTAGGAAGTTCAAATCAACATCATGTGGTGAACCATTCAAAGGAAAACTTTAAACAAGATCAACTATAAAATAAATTTCAATGAACCTAACAACACTTTGGAACTTAACGCAACACATCTAGAGGTCTAGGCTAGAGACATGTTCTGGTGTCGTAAAAACTAGTAACTATTGTTTTCATCGAAGGTTGGGTGATTCCTCCTCCTTGGTATGACAAGTGCTAGCACGGACTTGTGCTCCCCGTACCGTCGAGTATATATTAGGAGACCACAATAGGCTTATATCCTTTATCCATAGGAAGCTGAGTCTACTGCCTTATTGATCGCAATGCACTGAACACAACATTCGGGAAGATTGATTGTCGTACATAAGTCGTTGATAATTTCTCTTTAATTTATCACCAAGGTGTATATTACAATTCTGTGGTTGGTTTGGTAATCCCTCTCTCTAGATTTTCTATAGTAGACACTTTCGTTCCTTTTCAACTCTTTAAAAGAAAAGGTCCATCTGAGCACTTGTGACTTCAGGCTCATTAAAAATCGAAGGGGATTAGAGTCATCTTTAGCTTTTTCTCGACTCTTAAAAACTGAAAAAGTAAAGTTGTGTCAAACCATCTTTAAAATTAATTGAATTCAGAATAACATCCTTGTTTCTTAGTTGATCTTAGGTTGAGATATATGGAGACAAATCCGAGATCCAACAATAATGGAATCCCTTTTGAGGGGAATCCTACTCCTTTTTCTTCTTGGGGAAATATTGGTGCTCCGTATATGGCTACATTGTCCCTTACCTGAATTACCATTGGCCTGCCAGTGTAGCTGTTTTCAATCTCTATGGTTAAAAATCTCGTGATTCCTCCAAAATCGAATCAGCCTCCACTTGATACTGAAGTTGAGCCTTCGCCTTCTTTTTCATTTTTTTCTCCCTCCCCTTCTTCGTCTTAACTTGGTGAAAGTAGTGATGCTAGTAACCAGGTGGTTGAGAAGAAGTTGAAAGGGAAGGAGAAGAAGAAGAAGTCAATTCAACAAGGGGGAAACCAAGAAACCATTGCATTGGATGCATCATCTAGTGAAAATCCACCCATTAAACTTCCTAAACCCAAATTTCCATGCATAATTTGTAGAGGAGACCATTTTCATCGAGATTGTCCTTGCTTTCGTCAGATCTTAAGAGAATGGTCCCCACGTTCGCACCACCCGGTTTCATTAACCTCTAGTGATATGTTGATAACACACCATCAACTAGTGACAGTAAAGTTCATGGACAGAAAGGAAAGGTCAAAGTTCCATGTAGGTTAAGTGAAGGTAATCATTCCCTTCACTGTTGTCCTTTTTTGGATGAAGCCAAAAGAGTGTTGGATAGCCATCTTGCATCACCGCATCAACTTCCATTTGGCTACAGGAAACTCTCCCCAAGTCTTTTACTAGTTGAAAAACCAACTGACTTAAATCAACTGTCGGTCGAAACCACTCTCTCTGAAAGTGAATATTATGAGTCTATACCCGACCAAAATCAATAGTTCATGGTGACAGTTGAACCAATTTCAAATTCAGATAATCGTATCCTTCCTAAAGAGAGTGATAATGATACCATTCAAATTCTCTTTGTTACTTCAGATTCTGATTAACTTGGGGCGAATCCACTTGTTCCTTCACAACAGGAGGAAAATCCACCAGTTCTCGCAACTGAGGGGGTTAATTCACTCGTTTATTCGATACCCCGTCCAAGTGGTCTAGTCACTTCCTTTGATTGGAATCTACTAGCAAGGTCCCACCTTCCTTCTTACGTACCTTTCCAGATCATAGCACAAGCTCGTAAAATGATCATGTCTGGCACTATTATAGATGAAGGGGCATCAGTGAGTATCCTTTCCTCAACTACTTGGAAAGTGCTTGGTTCACCATCGCTTATGCCTGTTACGCAAAATCTGTTAGGCTTTAACAAAGGAACCAGTCAACCGTTAGGGATCCTTCCTAAGTTACCGATCACTTTGGGAAAGAAAATTGTTCATCTGAATGTGATGGTAGTCTTAGGACCGTTAGATTACAATCTACTCCTTGTACGTGATTATGTTTATAACATGGAAGCTATTGTTTGAACACTCTTCTGAGTGATGTGCTTCCCACATGAAGGCAAAATTGCCACCATTGACCAGCTTTCAATTCTAGGTCCAAGCATAGCTCCAAGTCAATCATCATCCCTAAATGGTCCTTTTACATCAGTGATATCTCTTGAACCTTCATTCCATCCACTTGATTGCCATGAGTAATCTGGTGAATGTAACAAAGCTTAGGGGGCATGCACCCGTGCCTATTCTGAGGATGAACCTAGTTGAAAAGATAAGTTTCCCTGTAGGTTATGTCATTGGTCTGACACACCATTCACCTTTGTCTATTCTGCAGATGAAGCCAAGGAAGTGTTTTGTCTTCTAGACTAAACCATCCTTCCTAGTTACAATAGTTTCCATATGGTTACAGGAGACTCTCCTTTTCATCATACTGGGGACATGCAAACCTTTTTCCCATTTTCAATTTTCATTTTCAATTTTTAGTTTTGTTGTTTCTAGCTTTTTAGTTTTGTCTTTTCTAGCTTTTTAGTTTTGTCGTTTCTAGCTTGCGTAATAGAAAAACAAAAACCAAGCATAGTTCCCCCATTGTTCAAGCTCGTTAAAAAATGAACCAACCTTCAGTAAATAACCCTTGTGATTTCCATGCTATCAGCCTTTTGAACCTTGGTTGTGTACCTCTCATCACCTCCATTCTTTTGGCTGATCATACACTTCCACTTGGTTGCTTACCCTTTTTGAGGAATAGTTGCGATGAATGGTCTTGTTAGCCAGCCTCTTCATAGAAACCAACATGTTTTGAGAAGTTTCAAGCTTACCCAGAACTAGTTGCTACCCTAGACACCAGTTGTTCCTTAGAATTGAGTCTCCTTTAAACCCTTTTCAGACTCATTAAATATGAAAAGATTGTTGAGCACCATCCTTTCCAGCGCATTAAAGTGATTGAAAATGTCATCCCTCCTATATATTTTAATCTTTTTCAGACTCGAGGGATTATCTCACAAAAAATTTTGAGCGCTTGTCTTTTTCTACTCGTTAAAGTGATCAGAAAAGTCATCCCTTTTGTATTATTTTATCCTTTTTCAGACTTAATGGATTGTTTCATGAAAAAAAAAATCTGGAGTTTCCTTTTCATCCCTTTTCAGACTATCTAAACATGAAAAGGACCGATTTATCCTTGTCATTAAATTCGTTAAAACAATAGCGACAAACTTGTCAATTATGGACAAGGCCGATTTTCACTGTCGCCAGACTCCTTAAAACATAGCAACAGGTTTTGCCTGAAGGGAAAATTATAGAACAAGCATATGTTATCCTCCTCAAGCTTGACAAAAATAAATACGTATTGGTTAGCAATGACTGGGGAAAAAGGGGAAAAAAATTGAAGAAACTTATGGTAGTAGGTCGCTCTTGAACATGACACTTTCACTCCATCACCATTATTGAGTCAGGTTGGGTTATTCCATTCGCCAGTCATCTAACTGTTGCTCTTCAACACCATCCATCTTTTGGGGTTAACGCTACCAATCCATCTTAGTGTCACCGACATGTTCAAGAGAATTCATTCAGTTGAGAAACCACAATCTAGTTAATGCCTCATCCACTACAATACCTCCAACCTTCATTTTTTCATGACCGTTGTTCCTAAACCTTGTGTCATCAGATCGTTTTCACCTCCATAAATCATTTGCTTCATTTCGTGTTGTAGATGTGGGATACATCAAGGCCCTCCTACGACGAGTTGCTTCTTGTTGACATCAACTCATTATCCAAGAAGTTGACTTAGAAACACCCCCTTCAGTTCTTTGAAGCTTACATGCCTCAATGGTAAGTTTCTCACTTCCGGCAACAGGTTAACATCAATGGCCTTCGACCGAAATATTTTGCATGGTGTTCGACATCGGATCATATATTCACGCCACATGAATAATACTATAGTAACTTGAGGGTCATTATCATTATCAGTGATTCCTCTCACGTCCGTTAACAACTCAAATTATTGGCTGGTAATCAAACGATGTATTTCCATGTTTGACTTCAGAACATATATTCGCATGGATTGAATTGTACATATGGAAAAGATTGAACGATTTTGAAGACCCTGGATCTAGTTTCATCCATCCAGGCTGCGATATATTCAGGGATATAAAAACATCAAATGTACAAAGGCATTGCACAGATGGTCATCTGAACCAAGGATGATGACTCTACATTTGAAGAATCACCAGTCTGCATCTACAAACGACCATCTGATCTATGTACATGGAATGAATTTATAAATCTAAGCATGGGAATGCTTGCCTCAGCTAGAACATGAAAAATTATATTACGATGATGTATTGTATTGTAATTTATGCAGGTCACCTTCCAGTTCAAAACCTCTGATCCCCATGATAAATCATTTCACCCGACATCAAGATTTACGACTGCATGCTTTAGGGGGAAACTGTTATAAAAATATTTGGGCACTTCAACCCCAAACTTATATGTCGATAAACTAGGGCTTTTTAGCCCCTAAAAGAGTTGTTTTATACCCTAAAAGGACATGGTCATCTTATTACATCATTCCCCAAAAGCTCCACTTGAGAAACCATCCAGAAATGGCTTAAACTGAACCATACTGAGTACTCCACTGGCAAGGTGTGATGCATATAGAGTGTTACATTGCCCAAGTGCGATGCATACTATTTGGGCCTTCTATAGGGTGCGATGGGCAAGGATGGACACATGTCTGAGACAATTTGCTAGGTGGTTGCTCATGGAATCTTCTAGAAACTTCTCCTATGACACTTGCCTCTCTGAATTCGCCCAGGGATGAGTAAGATATCCAAGAAATCTTGAGGTGGAACCAATTGTAACAAGTGGAATGACACTAATCAAAATCCTAGAGATGACTTACAGCCTCACGCACATCTATAAATGGATCCCTCATCTAAGATATCTAGAGGTTGGATTATTGGGAATTGCAAGGAAGTGTTGATAGTTTGTATTTGAGGAAAGAGCATTGTATTGTTGGTGTGATCTTGCTATTTCATGAGGTGAAGAGGGATTGATGCTATGAGGATGATGCTGGATCAGACAACTGGGTTGTAATTCTCCCTTTTATTTAATAAAGTTCTTCAAGTTTTCTTGCATATGATTGTGCAATTGTGAATGTTATCATTTGTGAATGTTATTATATGTTCATTATATATCTAATTATGTAATTCTTATGTGATAATAGATCAATTTGCTTTGACGGTTCTTTGTTGTTGTGTTTCTACAGGTACTCTCCAAGCGGGATAAGTACAGGGAGGAGTTGCAAGTTCTGTCAAGGGGGAGAGAGATTAAGCAACGGATTAAGCGGAAGTTCCAGGTTGGTTCGATTGTCTTTCTCTTATTTGTTATACGTAGAATAAATCGTGAATTTCTTTAAACTTTTGTTTCTAGGGTAGCTACCAAACCTAGAGGGCTAGACGATCGAAAATACACTAGTTTTCCCAGAAACAGGGTGCATCAATCATCAAGTTCCAAGTGTGTTCTTGGTTCTTTTAGTGCTTCATTTTCTTATCCTCTTTTCCTGATCTTCCTCATGTGTGCTTTCCATGAGGTCCCTAGAATACCTATTTCTACAATCACTCATGATGAGCAACTATCAGCCTGAAAATATCCTGTTCTATCATGTTTTATGCATATTTTCATGTTTATGGCTTCTTGATGCACTCAAAAGGGTACAAAATGCTTTAGGGCGCATTGGCGCACTTTGAGAAGTTGAACAACTGAAGAAGAGAGCTTCGAGGCTTCGACATGTGGCCATGCATTGATAAATCTATGGAATTAGCATTAGGTGATTTCTCTTCGATTAGTAAGTGCTTGGGAATGTTTTTTGCTTCTCTAGATTAGAATCTTCTTCTTCTTAGATTATTAGTGTTCTTCATCAAATAGTAACCAATGCATGAACATAAAATAGACAAGAGACAAAAAATGTAGGCTATCATCAAGGTCCAAAACCTCTCACAATTTGAGAGGAAAACTTGCACAAATTCTTCTTATAGAGATTCCAATTAGCGAATACCAAGACCAAGACCCTTGACCTATTAGCCACTCCAAGACCAAGACAATAGTTCTCTATCTTTTGTTTTTTTCTTCTTCTTCACTCCTCTTCCTCTTCGACCTTCTTAACACTAAGATCATCTCCTCAATGAACTATAGATATGCTAGATATGGCACCAAAACATGCCAATGTAATGTCAACAAAATGTGACCATTGTAGAAGCACTGAAACACTGTGATAGATATCAAAATTGTAGCTCCTTCATAGTAACTCACAATGGTCTTCCTCTGTTGTAACATCGAGACCCTTGTCTCATGAAACAAAACTTTTGTTTAGCCCTAAAAGGACCCTCGATACTCTTCTATTAACTATCTGAGTTCCTTCTTCACATCTGAATTTGTCTCTTCCTTTTTTTATTTGACTGTGGTCCAAATCTTAGAGAGATCCAAGCCTTATTTACTATGAACAACCCTAAACAAAACCCGTTGTCCCTTCCTTACCCATCTGATTTCCATTTGAACTTGTCTCTACTTTTTCCATCCAAAAATACCAGAGATTTAGTTGAACTATTGATTGTATAAGAATCCGAAATTCTGAAATCTACTAGTACGAAGACCCTACCCACCTATATATATTGGTTTGTCCCATATAATAAGCTGAATTATAAATTCAAATAGTTGTGTCTTCTTAATGTGAGCTGGCATGAATTATTCTCTCTGTTTTAAGGCTAGCTTGAAGAGGAGGATTAGTGCTTTCCATTGGAGGGCTTCTAGACACTTTTATAGACTCAATACATTCTACATACATGAGATTGACTCTATATGAATTTTATGATAAATCCTAAAGGATTTCAATGGGAACCATCTAAAATAAAACCTCTTTCTCATCAAAGCCCTGAAGCAAGGCATTATAAAAATAATTTTATTTTCTTCTTTTCATCACTTACAAAAATCACAATTACATGTCATTATGAACACCGAACCTAGTTACACCTTTCAACACCATTCACTCAAGGGAGGAAATAAATCATGTTAAGGTGCATCTCACAAGTCTAAAGGATGAAGGGGAAGGATTAAAGCTTCCAAAGTGTGTTGTGCACTCAATGGAGAGAGAGAGGGCATAGGGCGTAGTCTCGAAGGTTGAAGGCTAAGGCTTCGTGCCTTCAGGGTGTGTTGATTCGCTCAATAGACCTCAGAGAGGCTGCATGGAACACTCCTGAAGGCTGAAGGCTAAGGATTCATGCCTTCAGAGTGTGCCCATGCACTCAATAAGTTCAAGAGGGAATAGGGCATGTAGGGGAAGGCTGAAGGATTGAGCTTTGGGTCTTCAGGGTGCACCAGTGCACTCAAGGAGGGAGCACCTCTTCAAGTTGAAGGAGTGTGCTCAAGGAAGTCTTAGTGATTTTGGAGGGTGTAATTCGGAACAAGGAAAGGGATTCATGCTTTGGGAGTGCACCCAACTCACAAAGAGGGTGCAAGTTGGACTTTTTAACAATGAAGGGTCTCCCATAAAGGATTCGGAGTGCGCTTATATGCTCTTGGCCTTAATAGGATCGCTTTGCAACTAAAATTTGTCTAAGTCGGGATGGTAAGGCAAGGGGTGGACATGATTAGTTTAGATAGAGAACTAATCACAACACACACCAAATCATGAAGGAAAAATAGACAAGCTTGATCAACAATGAATATACATCAAAACTCCACTTTCTACATGTCCCTAGGTACTACTGGTGAAGTTTATGCCAATGTGACCCAAAGGTGTCATTTGATAACACAAAGATATTACAACCATGAAATGAACCCAGAGATGTTCTAATTGATGTGATGACACTTGATAACATTTAATAACACTTATAACATATAAAGTGACATGAAATGACACTTGACGAAAGAGGTGACGCTTGATACGAAAATGAAGTAGGCTCCAAAATTTGATTGTAGTGAAATTTTGGAAGGGTGTTGTAGTAGAGATAACAAGTACCAACATGGTGTATTTGGATATGAATTGGTACATGTCCCAAAGGATGAGGTAGAATTGTAGGATATACATATTTATATTGAGAAAAGAATACAAAATATAAGAAGAGCACATCATGTGTTTTTTTCGTTTGGGTTCTACTATGATATGGTAGACGAGGAAGTAAACATTTGTCACACTGAACATTGTATGGGCTCATTATATTGTTGTTAATTTAGTGACTTATGAAGAATTATGGCTTCAAAATTTGTTCATAGGACTATTTGATCAGGTGCTAGAGACAACCATGATGATAGATCGAAGCACATTCAAATCAAGTACCAAGACATGCACATAATGGAGTAGTATGGCTCCAGTAAATTTCTACAAATGATTGGGTTGATGACATTCTCACAAATCCTTTGTCCTAGGATGATGTTTTTTTACTTCGGGGACAAGCTTGGAGTGGTTGAGAATGCTTCAATTAGTTAGAGGGAGTTTTGATGTTGTAGCATCAATAATGAAAATTCTCCCTAGGTCAGGATATTGACAGGTCAAGGGTATTGACTAGAGGCCATGTAATGTGGCTAGGAAGAATGGCCTATAGAGCATCATAGTCTAGAGTGCCCCCTTGGTTAGATGGTTTTGACCATATTTCCAAGAGGTACTTGGTTAGTGGATAGATTGAGTGCCTTTAGCATTGGGCCAGTATTTTACCATTCAATGGGCATGCAATAATGGTAATTGCCCAAGATTTCACCATCTTTTTGGTCAAAGGTATTGGCCTTTCTACAAGTGATGACTTATTAATCTAGTGACCCAGGACTAGTCTTGTTGACCCTGATCAAAAGGCTCTAACCATATCACTAAAGGGATTTGGTTAGTGGGTGACTATATCCATTTGCAAAGGGGATTTGACTAGTATATGACTAGATCCTTTGAGTGATGTTGATGAATGATGCTTTCAACATGGTCCTAGATTAGAACATGAAGTTGATGGCTACATTAACATGGCAGGCTCATTCAATATTTTCTTTGGATATAGAAATTGTTCAAAAAATAGGACATCCAAGAAGTCAAGGGGAAACCTCCATAACTAAGAGGAATTATTAATATTTTTGGTAGTTGTGGTCAGTATTCCTAGCTACTCCAAGTTAACCCTAAAAGAAAAACAAAATAAATAAATTTGAATTTGAATCTTGAACTTAATTTGCCTCCAAAAATTTTAGGTCGGCCCCAAAGTATAAGTTGTCCTAGCACAAGGAGATGTGCCCCTTGGGCACCACTAAACCACTATAAATTCAAATTTCACCTCCCTCATTTGGATATTAATTTGGAACACATAAAATCATCTATCTTTCTATTCACATGTGCAAAGGAGAGAGAAGAGAAGAAGACAAAAGTTTGACCAGTGATAACCACAATTTGTTTGAATTTCTGAGGATGTTGACAAAGTTTCATGAGGTGATTTTGACTAAGATTTTTGAGTTAGTTCATCGATTTTTTTTGGGAAGTTTGATGGTAGCCTTGACTGGGCAGTTTGACCTTAGCCTTGACTAGGAATTTTGATTGAATCTCAACAGAGTTGACCAAAATTATTCTCAACAAAGTTGATCAAATTCTAGGTACAATTCACACCTGATTCCTGGTTTTTTTGACCAAGTTTGACCTAGGTGGATTTATGTGGTCTCTATGACCTAATTTGACTTATAAATATCATATTGTAACTTTTCTGAACTAAATAATTTCTCTTAGAAAAGATTGTTGGGTTTTCTCCCAAGTTTGGGTTTCCTAGGTGAAAATTTGCATCTCTTTGTGTGCTTAGTTGTCTCTTTATTATCCTACTTCCATTATTGAAATATTTTTTATATTTTCTATCTATAATTTCTTAATGATACATGTGACACAACTTAACTTGATTAATAATCTGCGGCCCTTCCATTTCTTCTGTGGCCAGAGGGTTTCTTCTGCAGCCCTTCTGTTTTCTTCCGTGGCCAGAGGGTTTCTCCTATGGCCTTCTGGGGGGATCTTTGGCCAGTGGATCACATATTTCTAGATATGTTGGTTCGAATTCATGCAACTTCTAATGATCACGGGCAACGAAACCATCGACGGGACTTGAAACATCGATGATCTATAAGTTCAGATTTTGCGTTTTAAAGACATCTCTTGTAGATAACTACTTATTGGATCTGTAACAAAGAGCCTTTTTTATGGGATCTGTATGATTCGGCACACAATTATCTTCATTTTTTTCTCTTAATTCCAATTAATTTTGGACATTTTGTATGATGTCGCTGGGTCTAATCTTCTACGGGCAAGTAAAATATTACAGATCTGAGACACAGATCTGAATGACCTATGTGGCTGGCTTCGTTTTGTAAAATTCTTCATAAACATTTTTATACTCAGTAGGAGATCATTCTCCAGATGGCTCCCAGCTTCGTGAAAATAGTTGCTGGCTCCCCATCTGCCTCTTGGGGGGCAGGCTCCTGCCCATATCGTCATTGAAGCCCCAGCTCCCACTATCTAGGTGGACCCGGCCTCACTCGATGAGGCTTTGAAGTTTTCTAAAAGTGCCCTAATCTATCGATTTAATGGTTTTTTTCCATGGCTGACAACTCTCCACAGTTGGATCTCAGAGGTATGGAAGCCTCTCATTTCTGATGCAATTAATATCTACCCCTGTGCTAGGGGTTTCTTTATAGTAGATTTTGAAAACCCTGAAAGAAGAAAATGTATTCTAGATTCCAGCCCTTGGTTTTGGGAAAACTCAGGCCTATTCACGAATCCATGGAATCCATTATTCGATCCCTCAATAATAGTCATAACCTCAGCACCAGTTTGGGTGGGATTACCAAACCTACCCTTGCATCTCTGGAATTCCTCCTTGCTAAAAGCCATTGGAAATACAATTGGGAAATTTTATTGCAGGTGCCCAGAAATAGAGGAATATGTGAGAACCACGTATGCACACATTTGTGTGGAAATGGATTTCAGCAGCAAATTCCTAGCTAAAATACACCTAACAAGTAAAGACTATGTGTGGAACTAGAAAATCGATTATGAAAGTGTCCTCTTCAGATGTCAATCCTACTTTGAGATAGGCCATCTAGCCAAAAAGTTCCCAAAATCCTCCCAAAAAAATTGTTCTAGAAAAGATCACCACAGATCTACATGGTGGGAAGGAGCACAAAAAGAACACTACACTGTCATCAAAGAAGAATACTCTCGAGAAAACTCTAAATTACAAGAAATCAGGCAAGAAAGAAACAACTCTCAAGGTAAGCAGGGGGAAAGCCCCGCCCAACAACAAGAAAGTGAACTCGACAACACCTCAAGCATCAACAATTATGAGGATTCGAATACTGCACAAAATAAATCTTAATTTAACAACAAAGCAGATCTCCTAGACCAAACTTCTTCTCCGACTATCTTCAATAGGACGAACACAATAGATCGTGAAGCTAAGACACCAATGTCCCAAGAACAAGAAGAGATGAAGGAGATGTAAGATAAAGGAAGTTGGAAGACTGTAGAGAAAAAAAAAGAAAGCTACAACACCAATCTCGCCAAGGAAGACAAGGAGCGAGACAATTAAAAACTAAGAAAATTATAGGTCCAATAGACCAACTTGGTCTTAGTGGACATTAACCATCATCATCATCATCATCATCATCAATAAATCATTGGAAGTAATTATCATATTAGAAGATCGTATTATCTTAAGAAAATCAGCAAAAAATGGTTTTCACACTATATTTCAAAGAAAAGGTGATTGGCTAATTCGAATGTGGTAGAATATGTTGTAAAGGTTATATTTTTTCACAACAAAATTTGTTTGAAGATAAAGCACTTTGTTTCCTAAAGTAGAGTATAATAACTTTTTTTCAAGTATGAAGTTGAAATATAAGGGTTGTTGCTTTTGTTTGGGGAGTCAAGTAATTTTTTTATGAGGAAAAACATATCAACGATATTTGAGGACTTTAGGATAAATTTATAATGAGGTAGTGACAATTTTAGATAAAGTGACAATGTGAGTGGATGGTGAGGCAACAAGGGATTTCTATGGTTATAATAGGAGTATCTAGGTATAGAAGTAGTGGAGAAATTATGGTAATTATGAGATCGAGTGAATAAGGATAGGATAAGATATAGGATTTTGTGAAGTCACTAAAAATTCTAAATTAAATATGAAATTGGAATTATGGAAAATGATGGCGACAATGCTTACAAAATTACTCCTAAGGTAAATGATGAAAATTTGTACAACAGTATAACACAAATTGTATAAAAATGTATTATATTTCAATTTTAACTATTAAAAAAAATTAAAATGTTGAGAAACTCTTAGCATACTTTATACCATATAAATAATTGTTCGAATTTTTCATCATGTTGCTCTATTGTCTTCAATCTTCCACTTGTTAGCTACCATTATTTTTTTCTTGGAGGGTTTATTTGCATCCAATGGATATTCAATTTAATTATTTTGATCGTTGACTTGAATTCTTTCTTATAAAATAACTTGTGCTTTGTTGATAGGTACGATATTTCTATAGTGAACAATAAAATGTGTTCCCTTCTATCAATGAATCTCATTTCCTTTTGAAAACAAATGATGAGCTTTGTTTCCTTCTAAGAACAAGAATGATTTCAAATTTCTACTATTTGATTGGATGATAAAACATGTGTTCATTTGGAGTGGATGATCAAATGGTTTCCTTTTATTCCTAATTTAGATAAAAAAAATATTTTAAGTCACTCTCTTCAAGATTTGTAATAAAGAGGTGTATTGAAATTTTCTACAAGGATAGAGGATTTCCATTTTTTTCTTTAAAAAAAATGTCTTATTTATTTCAAAAATCTAAAGAACTCTCAGTTGCTATTGGTATTCTTAAAAATTGATGTACAATTATGTCCATATGAATAAATGTTCTTGATATAATATTAATATCATATAAGGTGTTGAAGTTGATGCGATAAGACTTATAGCAAGGAGGATCTCAGGGAATCCAAAGTCATCCAACAAAAACACCGAACAATTATTTAATGAATGATTCATGAAAATATCAAATTGGAATTATTACACAAAACGTATTGTGAACTTTGCGACAAAAAAAAATGGTTTTCATGCAAAGTTAATGTATAACTATGATAGAATCCCATTTTTCATAATTAGACATTTTCCTTTTGATGATTTTATGTATTCATTCTATACAATCCTACTGTACATGGAAAAATAAACCCTCCTCTTAAGTGTAGGAGAAATTCCAATGCATCCGTCTTCCTGCAAGATCGTAGGTAAACTCATATCCAAATTTGTGAAATGACCTTGAATGAATACCTCAACATGAGAAATCAATTGCTCATATAGATTGAATCCAAAGAAATGTAAAAAAATGGAGTGGTACCATCGCTTGGTAACTGTTTGGAACCATCTTGCAATATAATATTTTTTAATGGCTCTCTTGGATTTCCGTACCATAAAGTTCTTATAAACGTTGTTCATCACATTCTTGAATGCACTTGGGATCTTATGATAAACAGGAAATAAATTATTCAATCTATCACTATTGTATACTCTTTATCAGATGTGGGCAATGACTTCTTCATCTCCTTTGTATCCTGATAAGGATAACTAGAAGAAACTATTAGATCATCCTCTCATGGATGCTCTTCATGAAGCCCTTGTTGCTATACTGTGTTTTGAAATGTAGACTCGCCCTTGATAACAAGCATTAATCGTGGACAAGGATTTGATAATATCCTTGTTGTGGCATGCCCTCCTTTAATTAATAGATTATTTATCATATTTAGATTTTCCCTTTCTAATCAAGACTCTTTTCTTGCAAACATACTAGTGGTTGGGGGTTTCTTAGAGGACCTCTAATTGAAACAATTGAAGTAGTTGAAACTACTCTTTCTATCATTTTAAGACTGCTTTGATCTAATTAATATATGTAGATAGTCCAAACTAGAAAAAGGCTTGTCAAGACCCACTAAAGTGAATGCATCGGTTCTTGCCTCTTGCAATATCACATTCACTCCTCCCTATCTTGAATGATTGTACCTAATTGCATTAATTTAAAACATGATGCGAGAACTAGTATTGTGCCCTTATTTGCATACATGAGGGCATTAAATTATCAACTTGGGAGTTTGTAAACTTGTGAGATGTCATGTATCTTATGTATAAGTTGACAATTTGTTATCTTGTAAATTTCAAAAATAAATACTATCTATACCTAAACTATTGCAACGTAAAGAAAAGTTTCAAATTGGTAATACAATTTTCAAGGAAGAAATAACTAATATTCTCCAATCCAAGCTACAAAATCTTAAATAGGCAGAAATCTAGGATATGGGATTTTATGCCTTAAAAGGACCCACACAATAATACTATTTTCACTTAGGTAGATTGTTTGACTAAGAAATTCTAATCAAACATGATTTCAATCAAAAACTATTTTAAATCAAGTGAGGGAACATAACCAAATCAAATCTAATTAATTCATAAGACATTCATTAGGGTCTCTACTACTAATAAATGTGGTTGTGGTGTTTTTATTCTACTCCTTTAATTAAACTAAAAACTTAGCAACAAAAATATGTTGATTTCCTTATCATTATTTAATCAAACAAAATTAAACCTGGTTTCAAAAATAACTAATAAATTTAATAAAAAATAAATGATAAATTTAATCAAAAGAAACTAATGTTCTATATAAACAATAAATTTAGAAATATATAACAACGAACTGAAAAAAAAAACAAAAAATATATCCAAAACGTAAAACAAATTAAAACACACACAAATTTGGAACTGCCCAACGGTCAACTTCCACGCAAAGAAAACTATTTGCTAAAATAGTCAAAATTGCTACCTATATTAATAAAAGATAAATATTATAGAATTTTAATAATTTTTTCATGAACTCTTTTCCTCACGTTAACTTCTATGTGCATGTATACCCTACAAAACTAAACTAACTATTTGAGTGTTTTAGCATATGATCCCCATCAAATTCGATTCTCAACGTTGGTGGACAACTAAATTGTCAAAAATTGTAAGCTATTGAAATGTGGGTGGATTTACTTGGTGCTACTTCATTTTCTGGAGTAGCCACGTTGCATAGGTAAGAGTTTTTCTTTTGAACGAAAGGGAAACCATCAATTTCAGAAGGATTCGGAACAAAATTCATGTTTGGGATTATTTTTTAATTGAGTAGTTTTTAATTGTGAATATTTTGAAGTTTTTAGTGGATTTTTAGTTGAATTTTGTGAAAATATTTATAGTAAAATTTTGATTTGTGTGGTTTAAATTGGTTTTTTGATTTCGTATATGGATTCCTAAATCTTGATTTGTGCTATTTAAATTGGTTTTCTGTTTTATATATAGATTTAGTGTCCTCAAAAAACTCTAAAACATTTCGACCACTTTCTTGTACATATCAGCGTCCTAGACAAAATGGGCATGCCCCGCTCAACAGTGGAAAACATTCCAGTTTCGGATCATAGACCTATTCTGCTATCATGGCCTCAAAAACAATTCAGAAAGGGATATCCTTTCAAGTTTGACATAACTCTCTTCCAGGACTCTGCATTCAATGAATTTATCACCAATGCGTGTAAAGAGCTAAAAGCAAGGGATAAGCTCCCCCATTTTTCAACCTTCAGAGAAAAGATGGATGAAATCAGAAAGCTCGTCAAGAAATGGCAAGTTCAAAAAAGACAGAAAGACAAAAGGGACTTATTGTTGATTCAACAGGAATTGGACTCTCTTTTGGGGCTAACAAATTTTGCACCCTGCTCTTTCGAGAATAAATGTTGCCTAAGGGAGCTGGAAAAGGAGAAATTTAAATTGATGCCATAGGAGGAATCCTTTTGGAGGCTCAAAAGCATAGCTTTATGGCTCCAGGCCGGCGATAAAAATACCAAGTTCTTTCATAATTATGCAAATGCTAGGAGAGTCAAAAACTCTATATGGAAAATAAAAGACCATAAGGGCGGGTATGCTATCTCTCACGAAGGCATTACAAATCAGGCTATAAATTTCTTCAAGAAACAGTATATCAGACAAAAAGATATTGCTTTCAGGGATATCCTTTGGGGCATCGACCTGGTCCCCAAAATGTTCGATGACGAGAAGAATGAAGCTCTGTTCCAGCCAATCTCTGAAAACGAACTTATTGGTGTCATGAAGTCCTTCAAGAAGGACAAATGCCCCGGCCCGGATGGCTGGACAGTTGAGTTCCTGATCCATTTTTTTGATCTTTTCAAATTGGATCCTCTGAGAATGGTGGAGGCATCTAGGATGTCGGGGAGCATTCATCAGCACACTACTTCTACCTTGATTGCCCTTATCCCTAAAAAGGGGGAGCCTGATTCTTTCCATGATTTTAGACCGATTTCTTTATGTAACATATCCTTCAAGATCATTACCAAGATTATAGCTGAAAGGATCAAGGATACGTTGGCATCTTACCTAACTCCAAATCAACATGCCTTTCTGAAAGGGCGCAATATATTAGATGTTGTGGCCAGCACACAGGAATGCCTTCATTCTATGTTCTCCCACAATACAGAGGCTGCTATTATGAAAATTGATCTACAGAAAGCTTACGATTGCGTGGACTGGGGGTTTATGCAAAGTCTTCTGGCGAAGATTGGGCTGAAATCCTGCTCTATTAGATGGATTATGGCATGCACATAAAATGTTAACTATGCGGTTATTATAAATGGTTTTCCCTCCCCTTTTTTTCGAGTGGGGAGAGGCTTGCGTCAGGGCTGCCCCCTTTCGCCACTCCTCTTCATCCTGGCCATGAACTCCATGAGCACTCACATTAACAAAGCGGTCAAAGAAAACTTGTGCAAACCGATAAAAATTTGCAAGCATATTTTTATCTCACATAACCTGTTTGTTGATGATGTCCTTTTATTTGCCATGCTATCTAGAGCGTCCTGGATTTGCCTGAAGGATATCCTTGACATATTTCAAAGTGCGTCTGGGCTTTTTATAAATAAGGCGAAATCCTTTCTTTACCACAATGATACCAACAGGGATATGATTATATGGATCGCTCAGCTTTTTGGTATAGAGTCGCGATCTTTAAAAGATGGAATCAAATACTTGGGGTTTCATCTCAAAGCGAAAGCCTACTCAAAGACCGATTGGCTATGGCTGACTGATAGATTTTTTAAGAAGATATCAGTATGGGAGCATAGGTCCTTATCTCTAGCTGGCAGAGTCATCCTCACCCAATCTGTCTTGATGCAACTGGCGGTCTACTGGGCCCATCTGTTTATCCTCCCGGCAAGCATTATTCATATCATGAACAAGACTTCGGCGAACTTTATTTGGGGTGCAAAGGCTGAACGAGGAAAATTCCATCTATCCAATATGGATAGCATCTCGATGCCAAAAGAGCTCGGGGGCTAGGGTCTTATGGATCAAAGGCTGTTCGGTAGAGCTTTGGCTGCAAATCAATGTGGAGGGGTATCTTGGGCGATGGTCCTTGGAGTGCTATCATCCAACAAAAGTACCTAAAATGCAAAAGTCTGGAACATTGGTTCAGAACTGGGTCTATTGGAATACAACAGGGGTCGGCCATATGGCACAGCTTCAGAGAAATTGGAAAATACTTCTTGAAGAACCTGAAATGGAGGATTTTCTCTAGTAGACATATCCTCATTGGTGTGGACTCTTTTGTAGGTTTTAGGGGCACCTCTCAATGCCAGACTATCTTCTTTTTTCCCTTCACAGAATGGGTCTCTTCACATGGGATAAGCTCATTGCGGAATGGAGGGGTCCTTTGCCTATTTTGAAGGATGCTGCTGATATTGGCCTGCCAGTCGCCTTGCTGTCATCTTGGGACAATGTAAAAGCTGCTCTTGCGAAAGGAGGGATCATACGAGCTGGGCTAAAAGATCACCTAGTCTGGTCTCTATCACACTCTCATTCGATAACAAAAGTTAAAGAAATCTACTATGATCTTGCAGCTAAAAAGTCCACGCCTTCAAGACAGAAATTCCCGATGGTGTTTTGGAAAGTGGGTTGTCCTCTTAAAATGACCTTATTTTCATGGTTAGTTTTCAACAACAAAAACTTATCATGGGAAAATCTGAGGAAGAGATGCTGGTACGGACCAAGCAGATACGTGCTTTGTCAAGCTGATGAGGAAACAAATTATCACATGTTCTTCAAATGTGAGGCCTCCCAACAAATCTGGTATGACTTGGTTGTTTCTTTTCATTTTCCTAACCTTTGTTTTATCTCTATCCAAGTAGCGTTCGAGTAGTGGGGAAGGCAAGAAGAATCTAAGCGAGTCATCCTGCCCATTATGTTATGGTGCGTCTGGAAGTGGAGGAATCTCAAGATCTTTGAAGACTCAAAGCTCCCGTTCAAGTCTGTCCTGCTCAACATCTTGGCTCTCCATGATATGATCCCCAAAAGGCTGTCGAAATAAGTTTTGAGAGCCCACATGGTTCGGGTTTCTATCTTTTGTTTTTGTCTATGTTATGCCCTTTTCTATCTGGGCTGTCAGACTTCCTATCAGCACGCAATTGCGTCCACTTTGTGCATTTCGGTTCTATATGAACGGTCTAATGTGTTGTGTTTTTCATGTGCACCTCTCACAATCTGTAATTTTTGTCCATCTACAGTTTTTCTGTTTCTTCTTCTCTCTGATTCGGGAACCACAAGTTCCCTCAATATGTACCTTATCAGGTTTTTGCTTATATTGCCTCAATATATATATATACTGTTTTTTCTTCTGAAAAAAAGAATTCACATATCAAACATGTGATTTTGATGAATCCTTGCTAAATTCCACACAAATTAAATTAAAAAATAAATAGAAAAATTTAGAAAAAATCACACTCAAAAATTACTAATTTTCTAATATTTTAGACATATCTAAACCAACAATTTAAACCTATATAACCTAACAAACCATTACCAAACAATTTCATAAAAATAATTAAAAATTTGTTTAAAAAAAAAATGAAATGGGGTTTTTGTTAGTTTTGTTGGACTTTATTGAAGGATTTGTGAGAGAAGGGGAGTGAAAGTGCGAGAAAAAAGGAGTAAAAGTAAAAGCAAATATGATATATATATATATATGTGGGGTAAAATTGATATTTATTTAAATGACATTTTGGTAACAACAGTGAGGACTAAGAGAGTCATATAGTATCTTAACTAATTTTTTTTACGTTGGTCAAGTAATCTAAAATATATATAAATGTGTTTATTACCAGGTGATTTGCTTATCAAATTTAACTTAAAATTGTATAAGATAATCAAAATATTAAAAAAAGTTAAATTTGACACTTTTGAAATTCAACTTAAATACATAAACCTAGAAAACCTTTCCTCAAAATACACATGAAGGAATCTTCATTGAACCGCTAACCCGGATGCACAAAAGGAAGTTTCATAGGAAGCTTCTGCGAAATGCCCTTGAAGGATACGAAGCTACCAGAAGCTTCCACGGAAATGTACATTTTGTATGAATCAAATTTAAACTATTTAGTATGCACCAGTATTCCTAGTATGAAATATTTTATTTTGCGAAAAATATTGAGCGCTCCATTAAATGGATTATGGACCAGCGATCGTTGGAACTGCGTAGACTTTTGTGTGCAGCTGTTGATTTTTCTTGACTGGAAAATGGACATGTAGATTTAACATTTGGATTTGATGATTAAAGCATGGGCATATGTAAAGGACACCCTTCCATAAAAATTTTGCTTTGCTGTCTTCATTTCATTTCATTAATGTGGTATTTAAAATGCATTTCGGTGGCAGCTATGAGGTTTGATCCTGGGTCTCCCCTGGATCAAGCTTGATAGTTACCGATTCACCATGTGTTAAAAAAAAAAAAAATACATTTAGGTGGAGTAGTTGTTGAGTCCTTGTCGGTTAAGTATGTTTTAGCATACAAGTCTATCTTTGCTGCTTTAGCTTTTCATATTTCTCAATCTATCTTTGCTGCTTTAGCTTTTCATATTTCTCAATCTAGTGTACCTTTCTGTGACTGACATCGAAATCGAATCTATATCCCATTGGGCAGGTCAAAGAATTTACTTTAAATCATTGACAAACACATTAGTAAAGTTTAAATCATTAACAAACAAATTAGTAAAGCTAATGTATCGCAATTTATTCCATTTGACAAGATATACCTCAAAAGTACGATTAATTTGACTAAGTAAATAAGTAACTATTAAAAATTATGAAAAGAAAAAAAAAATGAACTTATATGCATTATTGATTGAACTCCACCGTTAATAATTAATTTTTTGAAACGTGATTAATCCATAAATATTGACGTTATTATGGTACAATATATCTACCTATAGTGGAGGTTGACATTTGATTGCCCCCTGTTAGATTAGTAGGTGTGCTTTTGTAAATGCATATTTGTTTTAATAAAAATAAATATATTTTAAATAATATGAATTATAATAAAAATATAAATCAATGTAAATATTTTTTATACATCTAATTAAAAGTAATATAAAATAATATTAATTTATTCATTAGTTATAAGTGAGATGTTGTTTTTCATTTTTCTCTAAGAAACATAAATATAATATATATATATATATTTTAAGTAATAGAATTTCATATCAATTTTAAAAAGATTCAATGTATATATGTGTATTTATCATACTAAAAAAATTTAATGGCTAAAAGGAAGAAGTAATTAAAAGTAAACTAATTGAGCTAAGAGGAAAATGTATTCGAGTTTTAATAGAAAATTGATATGTGACATTTAAAAAATATTATTGATAATAAAAATATTTAATGAGTCATAAATTTAAATATTTCACTATGCAAATTTTAATAATATTAATGCGTTAGTTTCAAGGGTTAGCTAAATTGATTTAGTTCCCATCCACAAGGGTTAGACACACTCTTGGTTAGGCTCTCCCTGAGTCTATATAATATATATATAATTTTTTTTTGTAAAGTTAGTCATTCTTCATTTCACATGACAAAACAAAAATTACAACATACTAAAGTTCAGGTGAAATGAGACCGTTCAGGTGAAATTGAGACCGCCACCTTTCGGCCTTGAAACCTGACCTATTATATATATATATATATATATATATATATATAAAAATAAAACATTAAATTAATGTAATTAAAATACTTTAAATTTCTAGTAATTTTAGAGTTTTTGCTAAAATATAATAAAGATTTGTTTGAATTGCAAAATATTTTGTGTTCTCTACACAATGCAAGTGCCCAAAAAAGACTTTTAAGGCTTTGTTTTCTTTAAAACATTAAAAACGCTATTTAACTAGTGAAAAATTATATATAAAATCAATCTTAATGAGTGGCATATGAACTAACTAATAAATTATAAAATACATCTTAAACATTAATTTATGAAGCGATTAAATAAAATAAATATTTTTATGTGCAAATATTTTTCCAAATTTTGTACTCTAAAAATTATATACATATCAAAAGAAGATTCAATCCTTCTTTGTGTTTGATAAATTTGTGGTTAAAATAAATTTATATTAATATATATAAAATAGTATAAAATGAAAAAATAAAAAGTAATGCTATATTTTATTTAATATGAAATAGTTTTTATTCTAATCCAGTAGTATTTTAATGGGATAGAAAAAGTATCCAACCTAACATGCATACATTGCCATGTTATATTTTACTGTGGTTGTGGGGAGTACTGGTGTGGAAGTTGATAATTAAATCTGGCGCCCTCTGCCAAACGTTGATAATTGAATAATATATAAATAATTATTTTAGTTTTTAAATTCATATAAGAAGCCACAAACAGTGAGTAAGACCAGTCTATTTTCACCAAGCCCCCTTAAGTTGAGTTGACCACTGATCTGCGTTCCATATGCTGTAAAGCACTCATTGTGTTATGATTCTGATATGGCCACATGACTCTGTCTTCGTTGTTTACAGACAACTCCGATTGGAAAGCCATCAACGAAAATCATCAAAATCAGTTCATAGATATATTTATATATCAGGCACAACAACGTAAAATTAGATTGAATTTAAAATAAAAAACGAAACTGCAAGCAAGCAAGATATAGAGATGGTTTAGACAATTTACTACCAGTTTTAGAGAATTAGAATTGAGTAATTGCGGTAATAGACTATTGGATTAAAGCAATATAATTGCTGCTCTCTATTCCCTAAGCCATTGATATACATGTTTGTGTGCAGAAAGAAGGGCACCTCATAAACATAAGTACTTGATATCAATTTCACCTTGCTCGTCATAGTGTTAGAAGTACTACACACCTACGTGCAGACACTTAGTTAGAGCGTGAGACTACATGCAATATTCCTTCTTTAACTCTGCAACTGGTTAGTTTTTTTGCATTATTTACTCCTTGATTTGCTCCTTCTTTAACTCCGCGATTGGTTAGTTCTTCTGCATGATTTACTCCGTGATTTGCTCATTCTTTCACTCTGCAACGGGCAAGTTCTCTTCGGAACTTGTTGTAGGTGTTGAGTCTTCTCATTGATCACCACTATGGTGCATTACCTTGAGATCTTCACCCAGTAATGCTATATCATGAGCATTGTAACCTATTTTCTAACGAATCATTCTTTTGTTCTTTCGATTTTCTTTTAGTGTTTTTTCTCTGCAAAGCTGTGCGTTCAACCTTTACTAGCTAGATTCATCTATGTAGGTTTTCTAACACATTTACATGGTATCAGAGCCCATAGGTTGCTAGATAAAAGGTACACCAGTACTTTATTTTGTAGGTATTACAACTTGGAGATCGAAGATCGATAGAAAATGGGTTTTCCCAAAGCATTGATCCTAACACCGTACAACTTTCACGAATGGAAGGACCAAATGGCTTGATAGCTTCGTCAAAAAGGGTTGTACAGGATTACCATGGTTGTAGAAGTGGAACCCACTTCAGCCATAGAGAAATCTAGGTACCTCAACCGCATGGATGAGGCCCACGGATCCATATGCATGTGCATCTCCCCAGAGTTGCAATTTCATCTATATGCCTCCAATACTCCCAATGAGTTGAAAAAAGGTTGAAGAACTCTACGGGAAATAGGATGAGATGAAAGGAAATCTGCTCGAAGTGGAGCTACTATCATTGGATCCATGGAACTATGACAGAATTCAAGACCTCTTCACCAAACATAATGATCTATTGTTGCAACTCAAGCGTTCTGGAATTGACAAATCCAAGGAGGAGAGTCGCCAAGTTCTCTCTATTATGTCAAATCTTGGACCAGAATACTCCGTCTTTGTGTCTACATCTCATTCAGTAAGGCTCGCAACAGGTAAATCCTACACTATGCCTTCTCTCAAATAATTTGTGGAGTCCCTTATTTTTGACCAAGATAAACTCATTGGCATGGGGAAGATTAAACCTCCAAAATTGCATGCACTTGCTGTGCATGATGGCAGCCACAATAAAAATCACAGATCTGATTCAAATCAGAAAAATCAGTAGCAAAAAGACAAGGGAAAAGCGCATTCCCATCCAAAGAAGGAAGGGTACACCAAGCCCTTCAATGACTCCTCTGACTCGAGAAATGAGAAAGGGCAGAAAGGAAACAGATGCACCTATTGTCAAAGAGGATTCCATCTAGAATCCTCTTGCATGAAGAAACAAATTGACCAAATGGCAGAAATCCTTCAGAAGCACAACCTTGGGGACCACATCCCTCAGGGTTCCAAGAAGAAAACTGAGGATCCGCCACACAAGAAAGGTAACAATTTTAATGCTTTAGTTGCAATTAATTCTTCCCCTGATGCATGGATTATAGATTCTAGTGTGTCACATCATATGGCCACTGCAAAGGAAGTCTATTCCTCTTTGGATGCATGTAAAGGACCTCCCATCCTCATGGGAGATGACTCACCTATTGAGGTCATCGGAAAAGGTAGAGTGGAACTTTTACACATAAGCTTTGAAGATGTGCTTCATGTTCCAAAAATTTCGGTAAACCTACTTTCAGTTTATCAGATCACTCATTCCGGCACCAGAAAGAGACTGGAATTCACTCCAGATGTAGTGAACATATATGACCTACATAGCAACTCCAAAATTGCAACTGGTGAGGTAAACAATGGAGCCAGACTGTATACATTTTTTGAATTTATTGAATTTGAATCCTCCTTATTGCTTACACATGCTGATGATAGTAGTAGGCTTTGGCACAAGAGGTTTGGTCACTTAAATTACAGGTATATGTAGTAGCTAAGCAAGCATGAGATGGTGGAAGGCTTGCCAAATATCAGTTTCTCCAAAGGAGTTTGTGAAGGGTGTGTCCTTGGCAAACATGCTAGAGAAAAGTTTGACATTGGCAAGACTCACAAAGCATCCTCTCCTCTAGATCTGATCCATAGTGATCTCATGGGGCCTTTTCCTCATCCTTCCATCAACAAAGCAAGGTATGTGCTTACATTAATTGATGATTTCTCATGGTATACTTGGGTGTATCTTCTCAGGAACAAATCTGAAGTTTTTGTGCACTTTGAAGATTTCAAAGCACTAGTTGAGACATAGTCAGAGAGAAAGATCAAAGCCCTCCATACAGATAATGGGGGGGAATATGTTAACACAACACTTTGGAACCTTTGCCTTTAGTCCGACATACAGTTGCAGTACACAATTCCATACACTCTGCAGCAGAATAGAGTTGCTGAGAGAAAGGACTGGCCTCTTAAAGAGATGGCTTCCTGCATGTTGCATGCTAAGTCACTACCTCATAAGCTTGGGCTAAAGCACTTAATTGTGCTAACTACATCCAGAACAGATCTCCTCATAGGTCTGTCAAGGATCAAACCCCCTTTGAGGCTTGGAGCGTCACTAAACCAGAGGTCACCCACTTCCGTGTTTTCGGCTCCCGAGCATGGGCCAAGATCCCCTCTGAAAAGAGGAAATCTCTTGATCCACAGAGCATTGAGTGCATCTTTGTTGGATACCCTAATGGTGTGAAGGGATACCGACTCCTGATTCCCTCTACGAACAAGCTCATCATTGAGCGAAGTGTCAAATTTGAGGAAAGTCTCTCACATGCACCTCAATCACCACACACAGACACCTTTTATCTACCTCATGTCTCAGATGATGACTCAGTACACTCAAATGTAGATAGAAAGCATGCAGATGGTGAGGTAGAGCATGTAGATGCAGAGACAGAGTCTTCATATACAAATCTAGTGCATGCAAATGATGATCCACATCGAAGCCTAGATCGAGCTTCCAATAGTGGATCATATTCCCCTGTCATAAATCATAGAGAAAGGAGCTTACGTGAGATATATGCAAAAGACCACCCAACTGCTAGAAATGGTCTTGTGGGGGATAATTCTGATCTGCAGAGGACTAGCTCAGAGTTTATTGAGACTCCTCTTGTCCTCACTGCCACTGAACCATCGCCATCCTGGCATTGTCATTTGGTTTAGTCTTCTGATCCACATTCTTATACTGAGGCTGTTGGGCATCCATCTTGGGAGTCTGCCATGAAGGAGGAGTATAACTCCCTCCTCGAGAACCAAACCTGGGATCTGGTCCCCCTTCCTTCAGGAAGGAAACTTGTCTAATGCGAATGGGTCTACAGGACTAAGAGTGCTTTAGATGGGCAAATCACTAGACAAAAAGCAAGACTAGTAGCCAAAGGCTTCCAACAAGTGCATGGCATTGATTATGACAAGACCTTTGCTCTAGTAGCAAAGATGGATTCCATACACCTTACACTTGGCATTCCGGCTACCCAGGGGTGGCAAGTACATTAGATGGATGTGAAGAATGCCTTTCTTCATGGATACCTATTTGAGGAGATCTACATGGAGCAGCCACATGGTTTCATTAAGGATTCATCTTTGGTCTGCGGAGTGAAGAAATCTCTCTACGACCTTAAGCAGGCCCCGAGAGCTTGGTATGCAAAGATGGATTCTTTTCTCTTATCACAAAACTTTGAAAGATGTAAGTCTGATCCAAATGTTTACATGCTTAGGACACATGATTCTCTTCTTATCTTAGTTTTGTATGTCGATGATCTCCTAATCATCGACAGCACGGCTTCAACCATTTCTACAGTCAAGAGGGCCTTGCATTATAGGTTCTTGAGGATGGACATGGGTCCATTACACTTCTTTCTTGGTCTTGAGATCAGCTAGGTTGCCACAGGCTTCAAACCCTCTCAAGCTAAGTATGAGATCTCCTCGAGAGATTTCGCATGACTAACTACAAGCCAGCACCGACTCCTTTTCTGTCTAGGGTCTGCCTTGAGGATGGATGTGACACTCCATTAGTTGACAACACTCTCTATCGATAGCTAGTGGGGAGCTTATTGTACCTCACCCACTCTAGACCAGATCTCTCATATGTAGTAGGGGCAGTTTCCAGATACATGCAAGAGCTGCATGAGCTACACTGGAATGCTGCCAAGCGCATCCTCCGATATGTGTAGGGCACCATCGATTTCAGGATTCACTAAGTAGCAGACATTGCATTGAATCTCCTTTGCTTCACTAATTTTGATTAGGTGGGAGATAACATTGATCACAAATCCACCTCTGACTATTCACTTAGTCTAAGATCTGGCCCTATCTGTTGGTCGAGCAAGAAGCAGGTTGCTATTGCTCTCTCTTCAGTTGAGTCTGAGTACAAAAGAGTGGTCAATATCACCATTCAAGCTCTGTGGCTACAACACTTTCTCACTGAGTTGGGCATCCAGTTCCACCAACCCATTGTCATCTGGTGTGATAACCAGAGCACTCTCAAATTTTGCAGGGATCTAGTATAGTGGCAGCGAACGAAGCACATAGAGATCCATATGCACTACATCAGAGACTTAGTACATGATTAGGCCATTGATTTGCAGTTTTGTCCTTCCGTAGAACAGACTGTAGACATCTTCACTAAGACATTCAATTGAGCAGAAGTTTTTCTGTCTACGCGATCGTCTTGGAGTAAAGGACATAGCTGCTTGGCAACTGTCTTTTCTTCCTCTTTTCTTTTGATTACATTGTATTTTGAGGGGGGGCTTTTCGCGCGAGGTTTTCCCTCTTTCCTCAATTTTTAGTACAAGTTGCACTGTATTTTGGGTGACCTTTGGCCTTAGTTTCCAGGGCCCATTTTCTATTTTTCCCCATAGTGGTGTTCAGGGGGGGTCTTAGAAGTGCTACACACCTACATGAAAACACTTAGTTAGAGCATGGGACTACATGCAATATTCCTTCTACATGATTTACTCCCTGATTTGCTCCTCCTTTAACTCTATAACTGGTTAGTTCCTACATGATTTACTCCCTGATTTGTTCCTTCTTTAACTCTGCAATTGGTTAGCTCTTCTGCATGATTTACTCCCTGATTTGTTCCTTCTTTCACTCCGCAACTGGCTAGTTCTCTCCAGAAATTGTTGTAGGTGTTGAGTCTTCTCATTGATAACCACTATGGTGCATTACCTTGGGATCTTCACCCAATAATGCTATATCATGAGCATTGTAACCTATTTTCTAATGAATCATTCTTTTGTTCTTTCGATTTTCTTTTAGTGTTTTTTCTCTGCAAAGCTGTGTGTTCAACCTTTACTAGCTAGATTCATCTATGTAGGTTTTCTAACACATTTACACATGGGTAGAGGATAACTTCATTATGTGCATATATTTCAATATTATAAGTATAAATAAAATAAAATCAGGACAGAGATGGAAAATATACAAAGCTTATTTTCTCATATATCATATATCATGTAATACGTCATCACTGCTCCTACAGAATTTCCTAGCATAGATATATGAACCATTGCAAACCAACACTCTTCATTTATTGAAATAGGAAATCTAATTAAATTCAATATCTATTATCAAATTTTTGTTTTTGAGCTTAGAAGTTTATTCTATATCTAAGTATGAAGGGATGTGTAAGTCTTACTTTCCCTATTTTCAAATAAAAATTATATTCTATTTTAATTAAAAAAATATATTTTGTAAAAATTATAATAGAATTTTTTGGCCAATGCATTTAGAACCACACACACACACAACATACACATACACACACATATATATATAATATATATATATATATATATATAATATATTGTTTTTATTTATTTTTTATTTTATATAGTTGTTACTTATTAATATTTGTTTTTAATATATTAATAAATTAATATCATAATTTAACTATTATTGTTTAAATATAGCCTTTACTTGAAATTATGTTTTCTACATTGTACTCTATTTAAGCCTTTGCCATGGTGTTCTTCTTCATCTAGTGGTCCTCATGCTTGTCCTAATGATGGACCAGGCCAAAATTTCTCTTATGTGATTTCTACAGAAAGCCTTTTCTTAATTCATTATGGATCATAGAAGCCCAAATTCAAAGAACAAATGTTATAATGTAATTAGAAGTAAAAACAAATGTGTAAATTAGATTTTTAAATATTGTACTTTTCAAAAATATTTCAACATTACAATTTAAAAAATGAAAAATAACATATTGTATTTTGCACTCTAAAATGTTTTGCCCCTGGAGAAATTTGATCTCTCTGAGCTCATCTTAGATATGTACATAAGATGGATCTATGTTGGTTTATGTAAAGATAAAACTACTAAACTATACTTCAAAATAGATTGAAAAAACATAACATATATAGTTCTATATTAAACATAACACCATAATAATCAATAAGAGAGATGCATTCTTGGCCCACTGGTGCTTCACTCAATGAACCTATCACCTATATTAAACAATACCCTTAATTTGACTACATATTGGAAAATACCCCTAAAACCCACACTATTTAACCCCCTACCAAGATGAACCCAATACACATTCCTAATTTAAAAATCCTCTACTTCCACTAGATATTGTGTACCCATTTTTTTGTTAACATTTTATATACCCCTTTATATTTTTTCATTAACTTTGAGCTCCTTTTTGCATACCTGCCAATATAAAAATCCTTTACCCCCTATATATCCCCCAATATATTATGCATTTTTTTCCTCAATAAATATCCCCCAATATGAACCCACATGGTATGGTATTGCTCCCCCTAGTGAAGCCCCCATGTCTTGGCCATAGTTGAATATCGTGATGTTGTTACAACCCTACATGTTACATTGATATCATTGTAGAAGTCTCCATAAGCTTTGAAATATATGGTTAAATGGAGCACAATCCAAATGAAATGGACATAACCTAGAAAATTGGAGCATTGTTAATGGATCCAGATGATATCGATCAAATTTGTTGATAATGCAGAGAAGTGGAAAACACAAAATTTCTCACACAAAATAACATTGAGCTATTGTTTTTCTATTGCTCACAAAAACTTGATTCTCACATACAACTATCCATAGAGTTGTGACACTTGGTTTTCACATACACTTGATTAGACTTGACTTGATTACAATGAACTCAACATGGAGTATTTATGCTTTTCATTTAGTGACTCACTCAAAATAACTTCAACTTGGAAACACACATTATGTTTGACTTTTCCCAAAATAAGACTTAGCTCGAACTCACTCGACTTGACTGAGTTAACGGACTCTCCAAATTTATCAAACTCTTGCATTCGAGAGTAATTACAATTTTTAACACTCTTGCTTAATTACAACTGTATGATTCAACATAACTCAAACATGACTCAACTATGCATGCTAGGATTACAATATAAATTGACTCAATCATCACTCCAACATGTCTGCGAGTTTATGTCTCAGCAAGGCATACAATGATTCAAAACTTTTACAATTTTGCATTTTTTTTCTCTTCTTCCAAATTCTTTATCCTCAAAATTGTTTCATCTCTTGGTGCTTGTTCTTACTGTAGGCTCCACATTTCTTTATTTTTTGTTGCTATAATGTTTCTTTGGCTTGTCTTGAATTTGATATGAGTCAGTTTTCTACAGCTTCCTGTTCAAGGATTCTTTCACTTATGGACTGTTGCCAAAACTCTTCATCTTCAAATTGTGTTCTTCGCACTACTTCTTACACTTCATATCCTTGACTTTCTTTCTACCATATTTGTTGATAGAAAAATCTGATTTCCTCTTGAGTCCAATCCTGAGAAATTGTTTCAATGCTTTTATCTTTGTCTTCAAAAACATCCATCTCTTTCTCTTCACTTCATATATTATTGTTTTTTCTTGTAATTTTCACACTCAAGACCAATGTTAGAAACATATTCATTATGCTCTACATTGAGAGCTTTATTTTTTTCATCTTCCTTCTCTGCCTTATCTTCCACTCCTTTACAAACCTCTGCGACTGCAAACAAATTTCCTTCCACTTGGTTTTCAAACACAAGTGGGCTTCTCTCACCAAATAACAATATATCAATAAGAGATTTTTGCTGCATCATGTGTAACCACTCATCACCAGTTAAATTATCTTCATTGAAGTTAACATCAACATAATTTTTGTCTACTTTATTGTGGCCTATTGGAACATGCATGTGCTCATTGATAATGTCAACTTCACCAAATTCATCAGTTGAAGTTGGACTCACAAATTCACATCACTTTGCAATCATCATCTGCATGTGTTTCATCACTGTGGGATTCACCATCATTTCCACTATCCATGTTACAGTGGAGTCATTGAGCGTTTATATGCTCTTTCTCTATTTAACACATAGAGACTTCACCTTCTCTCTATCAAATATTTGTTGCATCTTCTTCACCCATATGCATTTCTGCATAATGAGTTTGAATTGTGTGGTATTCATGACCATCATCCACTTTTGAGTGGGATTTTCCAAGCTCTGTTGTCTTCACATAGTCTTTCTCATCCATTATCAGATTTGTAGCTAACTCAACAGACTATGACACATCTTGTTGTTGCATGTCACTCCCCCCTTGAACCAAATCCTTCTTCCAAGATCTTTCATGCTTCCTTGGAAGTTGTAACTTTTTCTACCTTGGACAACAACTTCTCATTCAATGCTCATTTTATAAAATCCAATGCTAAAACATTGTATAATTCATCATATGGGCTATTATGTTGGTACTTAATTAACTCTTTAACTCGAATAAAAGTTTGCATCTTGATAACCCAATCATCAAAATATTTACCAGTAAATATAGGAGGTGGTACCAGATCAGAGCTACACCAACCATCTTTGATTTCTTCTTTATCTTTTGATAGAATTCTCAATTCCTCAGTTGCTGCAGAAACCTCTCTAAACATGACATTGATCTTTGCCTTTTCTTTTTGATTCCTTTTCTTAGTCTTCTTCAGTTGCGCTTTACTACCCATCATTGTTGTCTTTCCTCTGTCTTATAGGTGCTTTCCTGATTGCAAGAAGGTTCCTTCCATATCACCCTGAAAAAAAAAATATGCTTTTTAATGCAACCCTAGAAGGGATAATTTTCTCCAAAAATACTTTCATGCTTGACGAAACACCAAAACTTTGCTGACAAGAAAACGTTTGCAAAAACTTTTAATTCTAAAAAAAATCACTTTCCAAAAAAAATATTACTAACTCTTTAAACTCACATATGCCAGACCTTTAAAATTTCCCTTTCAATAAACTCTTTATAAAACCTTACAAAACCCTATTTAAAACTAATTCTCCTTTGATTTAAAAAAAAAAAAGAAAAGGAAAAAAGCATTTTTTAATATCTTCTACCTTTAACAAATTTTTAATAAACAACCCTTTAATTTTCAAATGCTTTGAAATACATTTTTTTTCAAACCCTTCATACTTCAAACCTTTGGCTAAAACTCTCGGATGGCTCAAAGTAGCTGTGAAAATCGGTCTGTAGACTACTCTCGGCTTATTCCTTCCACAAAAATTCAACTGGCTTATCACTAGGTAGGGTCAGAAAAAACGACTATCATTATAACTTTAAAACTTTTGACTCTTGCTTGGTGTAGCTCTACTAGCCGCGGCTACAGACGCTCGTTAGATTGTCTTGCTCGATATTTCACTCTCGGATGTGTTTTATCGTTAAAACAGTTAGTCTCTGCAAGTTGCGATTGCAGATATTCTGTTTTTTTTAAGTTTTGGTTTAGTCTCGTTTTGATATCAATTTGTTGAAAAGACAGTGGAGGAAAGACAAAATTTAAATCTAACACAATAACATGAGTTGTAGCTGTTTAATTGATTAATCAAATTTGATGTTTACAATGAACCCTGTAACCTGTGAGAACTATTTAATTTTTAATTTTTTTCCTTGTAGTAATTCGCTCAAAATAACTTCATATGCACACTATAAATTCAACTTTTCTCAAAATATAACTTAACTAGATCTCACTGAACTTAGATCAACTAACTCGCATTGAAACTAATTGAAACTAATTATCACTAACTCACATTGAAACTAATTATCTCAAACTCTAAGTGCAAATGCTTCCTCCTACAATAGTAATTACAATTTCCAACATGTATCTATGTGAATATTATTAAACATAACACCACAATAATCAGTAAGAGAGATGCATTCTTGGCCATAGTTGAATATCGTGACATTGTTATGGCCCCATGTTACATTGATATCATTGTAGAAGTCTCCATAAACTTTGGAATATATGGTTAACTAGAGCACAATCCAAATGAAATGGATATAACCTAGCAAACTAGAGCGCTGAAAATGGATCCAAATGATATCGATCAAATTTGGTGAAGAGTCAAGAGTCAAATTGAATCCCTCCTTAGTTTAGAGAATGTCGTTGAGATCTCACCGGTCTGTCTAGATTTCCTATCTTTACTAAATACATGGGCGAGATTGTGACCTTTATTTCTCAAATCCGAGCATGTTGTTGAGATCTGACCCTTTGCTCTCTCCATATTTCTCATCTTCACAGAGTACATGGGAAAGATTTTGACCTCGATTTCTTTGACAATTGACACAAATCCCATGCCAGCAGGAAACAATTTTATCTACTCATTATCATTATCATTATTTTTTTTTGCTAAGGCAAATGTCGGACCTTTTTTTGCATTAATTGAACAAATAGTTTACAATATGAACAAACATCTCCATGTCGCCGAGAAGGCAAGAAAACTTAGGACAAGCCCAAGGGAAAGCCATTAAGCTGAACAAAGAACAATTAAAAAACTAGCTCAGAGTTCATCAATCTGGGCCGATCATTCCACAAGCAAACCGATGGCCGAGGATGAAAATGCTCCGACAAGACCTTCAAATATTAGTGGGACCAAACCTCAAAGCTGCATGGAGAAACAAGACCGTTGATTAACCTATGTTGCATCCAACAATGGAGATTAAAATCGTACCGGACAAAAATACCCCGAGATAGTGAGTGGGGAAGGGTGGTTTCCAAACCCTCGACCTGCCACGTGGTGGTATCTGAATGTGATTGCTCCAAAAAAGAGAAATTGCTTCCCTAGTAAAAGTGGTATGATCGGATGAAAACTGCTGGTGAAGCAGTTTTTCCCTCCAAACCCCAAAAAACAAAAAATCCCTGATACTGGGAGACCCAGAATTCTACCTGCTCTAACTATATCTCCACGTCTGAACTTGGAATCTATTACGGAAAAGGAGCACTCTATTAAAGAAGGAATTGTGGTTACTATTTCACTCACTCTAAATAGCAGAGAAAATCGCCTCTCAATCTTCTATTACTCATTCCCTCCTCTGCAAGCCCGGAAATCATAAATTTCCTTGTCCTCAGCGGCTTGAGCCTCACAAATAGCTTTTAGACTACTAGGAGGCGTCTCCTACCATTTCATATCTATTCTGCACTCAAGATTAATCACTCCTTGGTTGGCCAAGACATCTGCAAGTTTGTTGGCCTTCCTCCGAACACGATTAAAGCTAATGGTTCGAAGGCATTGGAGATGTTTATGGATTCCCTCGTACACTTGTATAAGTCTCCATTGTTTTGAAACCCTTTCAGGTGTAGTTCTATAGCTGATTTTCTTAACTGCATTTATGGAAATTTCTGAGTCTGCTTCTATGAGAACATTTGAGATGTGATTGAGTTTAAGCAACTCCAGACAATGTTCCAATGCCATTAATTCAGCCATATTGTTGGTGGCTTTGCCTAAATGGCAGTGGAAAGTGAAAATTATTTTTCCTTCTTCGTCTCTTAACACTCCTCCATAACGTGTTGTTCTTGGGTTGCTTTTTGAAGCCCCATCAATGTTGCATTTCAAATACCGTTTTGGTGGAGGATTCGAGAAATCCTTTTCCCTTTCCAACACTCTTACTTTTTTGCTAAGACCCTGGAGTATGATCTCATGAATTCCCAGCTGCTTGAGATTTCTAAAATCGCGTGCAGTGGGGGGATTCGAGGGGTAACTGTGCACATTGGTAGAGATAGTTTCTCTAATCTGCTTTAAGATTAATTCCATCAGGAAAATGGTAGTAGTTTTTTCATCCTTGAAATTATTCCTTTCCTTCGAAACATTCTAGATGATGAAGCTTGGTGTCAAGGTCCAAGCCAAATTGAGGATTTCATTCTCTGAAAAGTTTTTTCTCCACTTGTTTAGGGTATTACTGATGCTACCTTTATCTCTGTTTGTCTGTTGAAAAATGATGTTGAAAGAATCCCACAGCCAGTTGATATAGGTACAGTTGTTGAGAATATGTTTTGTTGTTTCCTCTTGAGCCTCACAGAATAGGCATCTAGAGGGCCCCATAACTCCCCTCTTTTGAATGTTATCCCAAGTTAATATTTTTTGTGATGAACTAACCACATAAACAGTTTGATCTTCATCCATCCTTGATGACTCCAGAGTTTTTGCCAGGACTTTGTCGAAACACAGGGATCTAGGTTAAGGGAAATTCTTTTGGCTTCATGGATGTTAAAGATGACTTCTTTGTTTTGTCCCCATCTTAACTGATCCTACCCATCTGTGACCCAGATCTTTCTCTGTTCTAAAATTTTCATAAGTTCTTCTATTTTTGTCTTTATGGTTCCTACCTCTCTGCCTTCTATTCTCCTCCAACTTCTCCATTTCTCAGTGTCCTGAGGAAGATTCCAGAAATCCCTGACTCCCATTAGTCCTTGGGAATCAGTTTCCTGCTTGATGCTCATAAATTCCTCCCTTAACAACATTGGTTCTTGTTTCCATTTTTCTTCCCAGAAGAGAGCTTGTTCACCCGCTCTGATTTCCCAGAAGCTGTTGTTCTGAACTAGGCTTCTCTTATCCCAGGCTTTGTTCCAGATATGAGAGCCTTTTATGTTCCCTGACATTCTAATGAGATCACTTGTTTTCCAGGAGCTGGCATATTTTTCTTTCGAGGTTTTAGCCCATTGTGCCTCTAGTTCTTTAACCCATCTCCACCAGAGTTTGGCTCCTAGAACATTACTTAGAATCTCCTGATCATCTAAGCCTAGGGCTCCATGACTTTTGGGTTTACATATTTTATCCCAAGAAATGAGATCCCATTTCTTTTTTGTCTCCTCCTTGCCCCAGACGAAGTCTCTCTGAATGTTCCTAAGTTGTTGTAAGACCCCTTTGGGAGCTGGCATGGTTGATAGAAAGAAAATGGGGATGGATTGGAGAACTGCCTTCATCAGAACCAATCTGCCCACCAGGTTCAGCGCTCTATAAGTCCATTTTTTGATCTTGTCTTGCATCTTGTTGAGCATCAGTTCCTAGATACTTTTGCGCATAGGTTTATCTGTAAGGGGGATTCCCAAATACTTTGATGGGAGGACCTTCCTTTGGAAGCCCAGAATTCTAGAGATGTTCCTTTGAATAGCAATGTTAGTGTTAAAGAAAAAAAAATTGATTTGGAGAGATTGACTTCCATACATGAAGCCAAGGCGAAGTCATTTAAGATTTTTTTGTACGTTATAGCTTCCTTGACCATGGGGATACCCTGCAGCATGGTGTCATCCACAAATTGCTGATGAGTCAGGGCTTGGCCATTCTCCACTAAATGAAGGCCCTTAATCCTACCTAAAACTTTAGCAGTTTTAATGGTTCAGCCTAATCCTTCCATCATGAGGATGAAAAGGAAGGGAGAGAGTGGATCTCCTTGCCTGAGGCCTTTGGAAGGAGTGAAGATCTTTGAGGGCACTCCATTCACCAGAATTGAAAAGCTAAGAGAAGTAACTACAACCATAACCCATTTGATCCAGTCATGATCAAACCCAAACGTAGAAAGGACCTTTATGATGTAATTCCAGTTCACCTTGTCATACACTTTTGCTATGTCTAATTGCATGATCATACCGACCTGCTTTTTGCTGGTCAGAGAGTGAACAACCTCGTGGGCTTGAATAATATTATCCATGATTTGCCTTCCTTCCACATAACCATACTGTTCCCCCGAAATCAAAGAGGGAAAAAGAGGTTTGAGTCTGTTGGCCAGGATCTTGGAAATGATTTTGTAAACAACATTGCATAAAGTTGTTGGTCTGAACTTATCAGGAGACAGGGCGGAGTCTTGTTTGGGGATCAGGGAGATAAAAGAGGTGTTGAGGGCTTTCAGAATAGATTTGCTTCTTTTGGATTCCTCAACCACATCCAAAATATCTTGTTTGACAACATTCCAATAGGCTTTGAAAAAGTCCACATTAAAACCATCTGGACCTGGAGCTTTGCCATTTTGCATCTCTTTGATCATGGTACTAACCTCTTCTTCAGCTACTGGTTTGATTAGGTTAAAGTTATCTTCTCTAGACACCATCCTGGGAATATTCTTTATAATTTATGGTCTCTGTCTATATTATTTTCCTTTGTGATGCCTCTGAAATGTTGAACCACCACAGCTTCGATATTCTCGTGAGTGGTCGGAAGCTCCCCCTCTTCGTTCAATATTGAGGAGATTCTATTGTGTGTTCTATTGGCTAGGGTGGAATGGTGGAAAAACCTAGTGTTCCGTTCACCTTCTTTGAGCCATTGAACTTTGGACTTTTGTCTCCAAAAAATTTCCTCCTGTTTGCATAAATTCTCCCAATCTAGGTTGAGTTTTTCAACTTGCTCATTTTTGGATTTATCAAAACATTCTGCGATCATTGCTTGGTTTAGTTCCTGCATTTTTATCTCTGCTTGTTTTTTGATTGCAAAAATGTTATCAAAATCCTTCTTGTTCCATTTTTTGAGTTTGATTTTTATGTGCTTTAGCCTTTTATGGAGGAGGAATATTTTGGAGCCCTAAATTTGCAGATCTTTAGACCACCATTCCTCAATGTTGCTGATAAAATCTGGGTGGGAGAGCCAGATATTTTCAAATCTGAAGGGTCTAATCTTGGGAGCATCAATTCCATTGATTTCTAATTGAATCGGCTAGTGGTCAGAGCCTCCAAATGGGAGAACACTTGCCGATATTTCTGAATTTGTGAGAATCAACTTCTCAGAGATCAAAAATATGTCTAACTTAGAGGCAACCTGAGCATTACCTCCTCTTTTCTTATTCCAAGTAAAAAGATCGTTTTGCATTTCAAAGTCAACCATCTTCATTTCTTCTTTGAAAGAATTGAATTCTACTGAATCTATACAGAGGATTCTAGTGCCTCCTTTTTTTTCCGAAAGAGATTAATCATATTAAAATCTCCTCTAATGACCCAAGGGATTTCTTTATGTCTTCTTCCGAGATCTACCAGGGAGTTCAGAAATCTATGCTTCTCATCTATTTTCTGAGTACCATAGACATTCGTAACCAGGAAGGTGTCAGACATCCCCGTTGGTTAATGATAGCTGATAAGTAATTTTCTCATTGCCTCTGCATCTACAATGATTACTTTTTGGGGGTTCCAGAGAGTAAGAATGCCCCCCGATGTGGTTTTTGCTTTAACTTCTAGAAACTCAAATTTACTAAGCCATTTGCTATGAATTTGTTTTATCTTCTGAATGGAGCATTTTGCTCTTGAATGAAGATTATGTCCGGCATTGCTAGTTTCATTCTGTTACTAAGCATTCTCTATTTCCTTTTACTACCTAAACCTCTGATATTCCATGAGATGAACTTCATAGTGAAATATTTGTAAAGGAGTAACTGGTTAGATCTTTCATCTTACCTGAGTCTATCATTAGCTTTCCACACTCCATCAGGAGCTCATTTTGGTTTTTTCTGCCTCTCTTCTTTCCTAGATTTCTAGTGGCTAATCCTAGATTTAATTTCATTGTTTTCACCCCTCTTTGCTCCTGTTTGTGGATTTTCTTACCTTTCTCCTATTCTTGTTCCTGAGTTTTCCATAATAACAACTGCTTTATTCTGTTGCATTCATCTTGGGGCAGAGAATCTATTCCTCCTTTGGTACCTTGCATCAGGAATCCTTCAAGATCCAAGTTTTCCTTGTCAAGGATTTCTTGTAGTTCATGCTCTTCTAGATCTGTTTAACTTTGAGTCATTTCCTGGTCCATTTCCATTTATGTTTCACATCTCATTGCTTCCTTTAGAGAGTCCATGGTCGGAGAGATATTTAAGTCCTCTTGCTTTGCTTTGTCTTTAGCATCTTCCTTCAGATCTTGATTTTCTCTTGTGATTTCTTCAGTCTCTTCTAGCACTTTAAATTTAATTTGATTGCCTTTTTGCCCCTTAGTATGTTGTTGTTTTGATCCCTTTTTTCCTCCCCTTCCTTTACTGGCCACTTTCTGAAAGCTTTCAGTGTCCTTCGTTGTACTAGGTTTTTCTTTGTTATCTTCTTTGCTGATGGGGCAGTGTCTTAAGAAATGCCCATGTTTGTGGCATTTTCGACATCTGAAGGGTATATGTTCATAGTCAACCGCCTATACCCACTCCTCATCCAGAACTTCTAGTATAACTTCGTCCAGAAGTGCTCCTGCTAAATCCATTTCCACACAGATTCTTGCAAAGGAGGTATATTTCCCCTTTTTGTGGCTTCCAAAGCTTTGATATAGCGTCCTAGTTTATTACCAATGGCAGCCAACGATTCAGTTTGCCAATAATCAAGAGGAAGAGAGTAGAGCCTTACCGACACAGGAATTGAAGTGAAAGTCTCCCTCTCTGGAACAAAGTTCATTTTCCAAGGTCTCATATAGAGACCTATTGCAGCAAAAAAATGGGGTCCTCCTTTGAATATTCTGTCTTTGTCTTCGATAGTAGAGAACACAACTATGAAGAATCCTTTTGACCCCAGATGTAGGTCAATGCTTCCTTTGGGCTTCCAATGGTACTTGATCCACGTCTATAAAGCCTTTTCAGTGGGCCATAGTCCCATGAATTTACAAATGATGGCGTAGGTTCCCATATGTCCTCTGTGTTCCTGCAGAGCAGGATCATTTAGTGTTACTCGGGGAGTGATTTCAGCTTTTGGTTTGCAGGGTCCTTTTAGTTTTTTGTCTCTTGAACCCAGACTTTTGTCTTCTTCCTCTTTGTCCTTCGTGTTGTTGTTTTCTTTTGTTCTGGTCCCATCTGTTTCCTCTTCATTATCTTTGATTCTGTAGTTCCTATCGCTTTTACTATTTCTAGTGGGTCCCTTGCTTCCGCTGGCCACTGCATCTTTGTAGGAGGGAGCCGAGTTCCCTCCCCTGCCACTCTCCATACGAATCGAACTCTGCTTACAGAGGAACCCTAGCCGCCATGTTTCTTCTGCTCACCCTACTGTTCGTGAACCGACAGACATATTATATGTTCTATGTTGTGCTATGTTCTCATTCTCATTCTCATTATTATTATTAAATAAGTTAAAGCAATTAACCAAAAGCTTAGTAAAAATTATCATTGAAATTCATTTTAAAAAAAATGATTTTAGACATTAGCTAAAGCTAGTGTTTGAAAAAGTAGGAAATGCAAAGAAATGAACCAAAAGGTTACAATTTAGCAAAACTTTCGCAAAAACTCTTGAAAATGCAATAATTGGGGTATAATATTTCAAATCCCTCCACGAGTGACATAGAAAAGAAATCAAATTCAATAATTTGAAAAAACAAGTTATTTGTTTTTAATGTAAAACAATAAAATAAAGACAAACATTTATGATCAACATTTAATTAACGTAAAGACAATTTTTAATAATCTGCTATCGTGAACTGAAGGATAGACTAATAAATATGATTGATTTAATATTAAATATATATAAAATCTATTTTTTATATATATATTATATATATATATATATATTATATATATATATATATATATATATATATATATATAATTCTTTAAATTTTATAAAATTAGAAATATATTAAATTGGGAAATTATTTAATTATTTAATATTTTCTTACTTATATATATAAATTCATATATAATTTGAATTTAAAATGGCTTAAAAATTAGTTATTAAAAAATATTAAAGAATATTTAGATTTATTAAAATTATTCATTTACTAAAAAATATTTAAATTATTATTTTAAAATAAATTCATATAAATTTGTTTCATTTATAATAGTTTATAATAAAAATAATGGATAGTAATTTTTGAACTTATAAAACTTAAAAATTAATAAATGTAATTCAATTAATTTTTTTAGTAAATAAAATTAAAACAAAATTTTTAGAGATAATAAAAAGTATATAAGATAAAATTAAATAAAATTTCATAGGCATTAAGGTTACCCAATGCCATGCATATTAGCAATAAAAATAATCATAGTAATAAAGTATTGTTTTCGGATGATGATGATGATGATGATGATGATGATGATGATGATGATGATGATGATGATGATGATGATGATGATGATGATGATGATGATATGATGATTATGATGAGATGATGATGATGATGATGATGATGATGATGATGATGATGATGATGATGATGATGATGATGATGATGATGATGATGATGATGATATTTTTTCTTGATGGGGTGGTAACGGATAGATTCGAGGCACAAGGGGAGGCATTAAATTTCTCTCCTACATGTCACTTAATATGACAAGATATGTGATGGTGTAACAACATTGGGTTAAAAGTTCATGTAATAAAATTAATAAACAAAATAAGGCCAAGGTCACGGGACACGTATTCCAAGATGAATGTTCGACAAAACATCCTAGTGGGAATCACTTATTGTGTATTATGACTAAGGGGAAATTGGGAAAGGCACTGGAAAAGGCTTTGAAAAGGAAAAAATACATTAATGGTATTTTATTTATGAAATTAAAGGAAAATAGGAGAAAAGAAAGGTTAAAGGTCATATGTTCCATGTGAGGAGGAAAATTAAGGAAAATGAAGAAATTAGAGAGATCAATAATAAAATGACATCAAAACATCAGTTTGGGGTATTTAGTCATTTTTCTTTTGGAATTAGTCTGAGAGAGGAGAAGAGCACCAAGAAGAGAAGGAAAGCAAGCAAGCAAAAGAAGGATAAGGAAAGAAAAGGAAAACAACAATCAAGCAAGAAAAGGTTGGATTAAGTTAAAATACTTGTAGGTAATAGGTTGCATGTATATTTCCTAGCTAGTTTTGGCATGCATGGTATATGCATATGCGTATTTGGTTCAGTTGTTGTCATTGGCTTGGGTTTTGTCGGGTTTTGTCAATGGATTTAGCCTTGCCTTACCATTTCTGGATAGCCATGGTGTAATGGGATTATTTCTTGGTTGAGATTTGGATTGCAAGAAGGTTTTGGATCTAGGTGAGGTGGCCTCAAGAAAATCCCAAGGGTTGGGGGAGGAGATGGTTTTCTCTGGGAAACCCTCAACAGGTGGGTGGAGACAAGAAAATTCCTCAAGGAATGGTGAAGGAATTTTGAGGCATCCAAGCTTGGTTTGGTTTTGTAATCTCAAAACCAATTTTGGTGAGATCACGATAATGTGAGGGTGGAGGTGGTTTAACCTATGGATTCCCTTAGTTTTATATGTATTGGTTTATCCCATGATATCCCACATTCATGCTTAGAATATGGCACAGGGGTGATTGGGTGAAAGAAAGATTTGGTTTAGTTGAATCTATGGTTGGGTAATACGTGGAAGTCCCTGACATGGTTGAGATTTTCACATGGATAATAAGAGCTAAGTTTTTCTTGTCTTTGATGAGTAATTATACTTGTTATTATGTGGGTTTAATGTTATTTTATCATTGTTTTCTACCTCGTTATATGTTGGTTATAAGCATGATTATATGACAGATTTAAGTAGGGCTCTTATCACATTTTAATCAATGAATGTCTGGTCAATGAATGCATGACCTAATTAGTGTTATGATAGATATTTTGAGAAGGAATTAGTCCTTCTTGTTAAACCCTTCATAAGTTGCAGGTACCTATCTTCATATATGTATTCATGACCTGTAGCTTTCATGTTCATTAGGTGTTTGACAGAATGGTTGTCTTGGTTGGGAGGGGTCAGGTCAATTCCTTGTTCCATTTCTTGGTTTAGAAGATTTTTTTCTATGTTATTCATCATTTTCGGAAGTTTCATTGAGTGTTGGGCAGAGGCCTGGGTCCTAGCCTTGAAAAATGGCTTGGAATTCAAGGTCACTGGCATAAAACTGACTAGAAAAGTCCATAGTCGTTGGCAAGTGGGCCTATGGGAGTGACTAGAGGCTTACAGTTGCTTGGAGGCCTTTTCAAGGGAGCGAATCACAGCCTAGGTCAGTGAAAAGGAGAATTAGCTCAGGGTTTGGACATTCTTGGAGGTCTTGTAGACCACTTGTATTGGGAAATTAATGGTATGAGATGAAAATGTTCCATGATTCGGCTCTTCTATCTAGATTTCAATAAAAAATCACCCGTCTCTCGAAGCACTTATTTGCAGGATTTCCTACCCTTTTTTCCCCATTTCTAGAGGCTGAGATCCTAAAGTTTTCACTAGTTGCGATCTTTTCTTTTTCTACAAGTGGCTAATGACATACCGCCATCCGATCTCCCCATGCGATAACTCCACTGACTGAAAAAATGATGGAAATGAGCAAGCTAGTTTGGAGGGAAATCCTACACATCTGTCCTTGACTAAGTCCAAAAAAAATTGAGAATGGTCTTCTCATCGGCTCCCAACATTTTTTGCCAATCTTCTAGTTTCAATACCTTTCTTATGAAACTAAATACTTCATTCATTTTACGATCTTCCTCGACTTCATCTGGATATTTTATTTTTGGGGTTGGTCTCTTGGCTTCCTTCTCACACTTAGCTTCTAACTTGATAGCCTCTATAATCATTTTCTCTCCTTCAATTTCAATCTCCCCTCTTTCATCTAGGATTTCTAGTATAGTGAATGGATTGTCACCACTGATCTCGCCCTGCGTGTTGAGAGAAACATTCTGCATGGGTTGATCCGTGGATGTATGTGTCGATCATGATCCTTGCTCTAATTGAGTCACACCTGGTACCTGTTGAGTAATTTGGTTACATTGGGGCTTACCTCCTTGCGATCCAATAGACTGGAACCCTTCCACATCTTCCTCGTCTCTTTATCTTTAGGCTTCTTCCAATATCACGAGGAAATCTTTAAGGATATGACTATATTCATAGCAACATTGATACTTGAAGGGCACATGCTCATAACGGAGTGACCGAGTCTAGAAATGAATCTACGCATATGATGTACATGTCTTTGTTATCTCTAAGACCTTCATGAATATCCTATTTCATTCCCTATCCATTCCAAGATATCAATTTCCCAAAATTCTTGAGGTAAGGAGTAAAGGCTGAACCAAATTAGAGTGACAAGGAGTTGATCCTTTTCTATATTGTAGCATTCCTCCCAAAATCTATTCAATATTCCCACATTGTTCATAAATTATCATCCATTCTTGAAAATCCTCTTCTAATCGGCCAAATATACAAATATTAAAGTGAAAAAACCTTTTTCCATCAATCATAACTCCACCACCCTTTATGGTTTCCATTTTATTTGAATCCAATGAACAATATTCTTCTCCTTTATCCATATGCCCATGAAATTACAAATGAATGAATAATCCTTCATGAACTGTCCTGAATTATCTAGGTGGTTTTTTGGGATCACAAATCTCATATTCGTGGCTACTTTTGAAAGGCAACAATTTTTTTTTTCTCCTGTAACTGAGCTCCCAACACTGGGGATTACTCTGTGACTTTGCTTCCAAACAAATTTCCAACATGGAATATTGTGAACCTTTGCGATCTAGTGACAGCATTATGGTAGGATGAAGTCTACCCCTGCCTCCCCCCCACCCTTGAGGGACTATTCATTTGGCTTGTCAGCCTAACCAACTACAAAAGGGAAATTGAACAACCCGGATGAGGATTAACATCAACCTCGATGATAAATTCAGATGGTTTACTGCAAAATCCAAAACTCTATTAGTTGCTTAGCTCTTTTTCACTTAGCCTTTTATGTTAATTGAAGTATTAATTAACGATACATGAATATATTAAAATTCATAACTTCAAAATATTAATTTTATTATTATTTTTTTTTTTTTACTTTTCAAAAAGATTGAAAATTTCATTATAAAAAAACATTAAAAAGAAACTTGAAAAACCCTTTAAAAATAAACATCTCAAGAAGGAAAAAGAGGAAGAAGAAGACAACTTGATTTTTTTTAAATAAGAAGCATTTAAAAGAAATGTTCATACTTAAGACATAAGAAAATTTAATTGTCAAAAATATGTCGCCGAAAAAAAAGGTTAATGATGCATCAACACTTTTCAAAGTTAGCATGAAAATCAACAAAAGTAAAAAAAAAAAAATATATCCATACTTAATACATAAGAAAATTTAAAGTGTCAAAAATAAGCCCCAAAAATAAAAGAGATTGATGTTGTGTCAACACTTTTCAAAATTGGAATCAAGATCACTATCATTAAAAAACAATGTCCATACTTAAGAAAATTTAAAGTGTCACAATTATGCACGAAAACAAAAGTTGATGTTGCATCAACACTTTTTAAAATCAACATGAAAATCATGTTTTTTTTTGACCTCTAAAAAATGAGAACTTGGTATAGTTCTCATTCTGTTGGTAACTTTGTTTTGACCTTAAAGTTCCCATTTCATCCAAGTTAAAAACACTTATGATTGCATTGATGTGGCATGAGTGTTCATAAGTAAAATTATCTAACTACCTGGATGACCCACAAAAAACTAATTTTGATAAAGACTCTCAATTTACATCTAGGTTTCCGATAAGTTTTTATTAGGGTTGGGGACACATTTTAGCCTAACCATTGCTTCATATCTTGATGCCTCTCTTGCGGATGTTTTGAAGAAGAATTTGATGCTTGATATGACCAAAAAGAAGAGGAGATTTTAGGTTGCAACTTAGGGAAGCTAAAGGTAGGCCAAGTTAAGGCCTAGTTGGGAAACACCAATGGAGTTAAGTGAGGCTTATGTAAGTGATTGTTCAAGAAACTATAAGGGCTTGCTAAAAAGTAGGAGTTAGAATCCTTCTTTTGTTATTAGACTATATATTATTCAAGGTCTCTACAGGTTTTATATTAAAAGCCAGAGTTACAACAACATGCAAATTTGACATGATAAAGGGGTTGACCTGAATTTGAATATGAATTAACATAATTAGCAGTGGTTGAGTGTTGTTGTAATTATTTCACTGTCCCTGGTATGACAGCCCAAATATATTATTATATATTTTATTATTAAAGGTGGCAAGGTGGATCTAGGAAAGGAAGTTTTAGTTTCTTTTAGGAGGTTTTTGCCTCCTTCCAGTGGGAATTAGTAAACTAGGGGTTGTAGCTCCATCCAATTTTGGTTGGTAAAACTAGAAGTTGTAGCATCCTTCAAGATATATATATATATATATATATATATTATATATATATATATATATATATAGAAATATTGTTTACTTTTGATGTGATGTGATTGGTTAATTCTTTGAGATAATAATTTGTAAGAAAAAGTGAATATATCATTCAGTCCCAACCCCCAACCCCCCCCCCCAGTATTTGCATAAATTGGTATAAGAGTTGGTTCCTTCGTCATAATCTAACAACTGGGACGTATGATCTGGATTTAAATAGGAACGGAATAATTTATCGAGATAATCATAAACACAGAGATGCAATGGAATTAATACTTCATTTCATTAATGTAAAATACTGAAATATGCTTACAAATAGAAATGCAAATAAACCAGCTAGGGCAATGGTAGCTTATCTATGAGAAGAGATGTGCTGGCGACATGCCTCTAAGCTACCTTACAATGAGGCTCAAGGGATTTTTTATTATTGAACAATAAGAGAAAACCCTAAACAACCAAAACCCTAACTCGAGGAGATGTAACACCAAGAGTTTATGCGCCCCATTGGGGTGAGTTGGACAACCAACTTCTCGGGGTCGTGACTTGGTCATATTATCTCCGTTTGACATGCATGATAACCCTTTGGAAAGATCTCTCCAAGGACTACGAGGGAAAAGACAACTTTAGATTGAAAATCGATGGTTGTAGATTTCCAAAAAAATGTCGATTATGGCCTCAAAATGGCTCCAGAAGTTTAGGACCAGAAAAACTGCTAAAATAGTAAGATGTGCTACAGTTAAGGAAACTAAAAAACTAAAAGAAGCAATGGTGGGGGTCCAAGTAGAATTGGCGGGTGGCCACCAATATACATGTGGATCATTCCTCCCCCTTAGGAATAAATGGTTCCCCATTGTGTTGATTTCCTCCATGAGATGAGGAAACTTCTACTGAACTTGGTCCCTAGTGAGCCACTTGCCTTGGTGAAGGAGTTGGCCTACATTGACAACTCGATACGGTTGGATATTCTGTTAGTGAGTGTACTTGATCTTTGTCTCCATGATACAATCATTTTTAGCTTGTTCCATGCAATTTGGATTTAACTCTGTGGGTGTGAGTTGTTTTGCAATGTCGGATGTGTCTAGTAATGGTGGAAAGTATGGCGGAAGGCGGTCCACATTAAACATTGGGTGCAGGCCAAGGAATAGGGAAATGCTGAGCTCAAATGAAATATTTCCCAAAACCTTGGTAATGCAACCTTGCTAATGGTGTAAAGACCATATCGGAGTGGTCTGAGTTTCCGATAGGCTCCAGTAAGGCGATCCTTTTGCAAATGCAACCAGACTTTATCACCCACCTGAAACTTGTGTGGCACCTGATGTTGATCATGTTGCTGTTTGTACATGGCATTTGATTTCTCCAGAATGTCATGGGCCTGCTAGTGAATATGTTGGATGTGCTCAATGAAGTTTTTTGCCTTATCTGTTTCGGATTGGACATGAGCCAAATTTGTGTGAGTAGCTACAAATGGCATGGCCACATCAATGGGACATAGTGGCTAGAATCCCAAGCCCACCTGAAAAGGGTTGTTGCTAGTCAAGTTGTGGAGAGCCCGGTTGCAGCTGTGTTGAACATAGAGAGGCTCTCATCCCATGTGCGTGGATGCTTTGAGTTGTACATGTGAAAAATTTGTACAATCATCCTATTGAAAGCCTTTGTTTGCCCATTAGTTTGAGGATCGAAGGTTGTGGACTTAGTGAGTTTGGTGTCCAGCATTGACTAGAGACTAGACCAAAATGTACTGAGGAGCCTGTTGTCCCAATCTGAGAGGATAGTCTGTTGGATCCCAAAGTGTACCCACACTTGTTCAAAGAAGAGTTTAGCAGTGGCTTCAGCTATGATATTCTTATTGTAGGCCGCCATAATGGCCATCTTCAAGAACTTGTCGATAACCACAAAAACACAGTCGTTTCCATGCTTAGCGGAAGGAAGGCCTGACATGTAATCCATGGAGATGGCTTCCCAAGGTCGACTAGGGGTAGGCAACGGGGTATAGAGGCCTTGCTTCTTGATGGTTAGTTTGGCAATGGCACAGGAAATGCATGATTTAATGTACTTCCCAACATCCTGCCAAAGATTTGGCCAACAGAAATACTTCTATAGTACTGCCACCATTTTCCTAACCCTGAAATTCCCAACAGCTTGACTGTAGTGTGCTTCCCAAATCATCTTGGCACGCTCACTTGAAGGAAAAAAAAGGTGACCTAGGTGGCATAACAAGGCTCATCATGGAGGTGAAAATCTTGAACATGATGATCCTCCAAGAGTGTCTAGAATGTGTGGCCGAATTCTAGGTCACTTTTGTAGAGAGGTGGCCAATCAAACGTCTTGTTCCCATAAGAGCTAACCATAGTGGTTAACACCATGATCAGTGACCAGTCAACTCAGACAATCTGCAACATTATTGGTGATGCCCTTATTATACTTGATATTCAAATGGAACTGTTGCATGTATGTGGACCATTTCTAGTGGCGATCATTCTGCAATTTCCCTTGGGTCTGTATGAACTGCAGGGGTTGGTGGTATGTGTGGATGACTATTTCCTTCCCCAAAATGTAATGCTTCCATTGTAGGACTGCACAATGGAATAAATCTCTTCGTCATAAGTGGGATACTTCTGGACTATGTCTAAAAGTGTCTCACTATGATATTCCACTGGATGCCCGTGTTGAGTAAGGACTGCCCCAATAGCATAGTCAGAGGCATCTTTCTTGACCTCAAATGGTTGTTGCAAGTCTAGTAATGCGAGCACTGGTGCTGAGAAAAGGTGATATTTCAACTCTTTGAATGCCTTCTATTGAGATTTAGACCAAATTTTTTTTTCTTTCGCTCCTCCCTTACTGACTTGACTCAAGGGCCAAGTGATATGAGAAAATGCCAGCATGAACCTGTGGTAGAAGTTGGAAAGACTTAAAAAGTTGCGGAGCTCTGTCAGAGTGGTTGGAGATGACCAATCCCGAATGGCTTGGATCTTGAATGGATCCACCTAGGTCATGCCAAAAGTGATTTTCTCCAAATTTGCACATAACTTGTGTTGCCGCAGTGTTTGGAGAACTTTTCGAATGTGGTGGAGGTGCTCTTCCCAACTCTCACTAAAGATCATGATCTCATCCAAGTATGCCACTAAAAATGAGTTGGTGAATGGCTACAACATGTCATCCATTAGCCTCGTGAAGGTTGTAGGAGCATTCATCAATCTGAAAGGAATAACCAACCATTTGAAAAGGCCCTCCTTGGCTTTGAAGGCAGTCTTCCACACAATAGAGGGTTCGATTGGTACCTGGTGATATCCTGACTTCAAATCAATCTTGCTGAAATATTTTTCCCCCTTCAGTTGGTCCAAGAGGTCATCAATCCATGGGATCGGGTACCTATTATAGACAGGATCTTGTTCAACAACCCATAGTCAATACAGAGTCTCCAAGTCCCATCCTTCTTCTATACCAACATGATCAGGCTCCCATAGGGCGATGAACTCGAATGGATGTGAACTTTTTGCAATAGCTCCTGAATCTACCTCTTGATTTCATCGTTCTCCAAAATGAAGCACCGATAGATTGGTCCATTAGGCAGCAGTGCACCTGGGGTCAGACCTATGGAGTGCTTGACTTGACAGTGCAGAGGAACCCCTGCAGGGGAGGTGAAGATGTACTTGCACTCCTCCACAACCTTGTCCATATGTAGTTGTCATGCAGAGGAGCTTTGTTTGGAGGTTGTGGCCACCATCTTCTTCTTTCCTTGAGGGCATATCATCAAGAAAACAAATTTCCCAGTTTTTGAAATGAGCTTACTGCATTATTTTGTAGTAACCAAAGAGATGGTGGTAAGCGGTGCTACCTCCATTATCATGTACAAATTATTTCCCAAAGTAACAATAACAACATGGGGCCTTGATTCATACACAACACGTCACTTCCATAAGTATGGTTGTCCTAATAATACATCACAAACTTCAAGGGGAGAAATGTCACATAATACCTCATCCATGAAGGGCTTGATGTTGTATGGAAGGCGACATTGTTGGCTCACATGAAGATCTTGTCCTTGGTGAAGCCACCCAATGGTGTACGGTTGTGGATGTGCTATGGTTGGTAAGCCCAGCCGCTTCACGACCTCTGCTGAAATGAAGTTCTTTTGGCTCCTGCTGTCGAAAATGAATTGTAGTGGCGAGCCCTTTACCCACATCTGGGAATGGAAGAGATGCTCCTCCTCCTCTGGGTCTTTGGGTTCCTCCTTCTAGATCTTCATAGTGGCAATGATGGTGTTGGGCTCTACATCGATAATCCTCTTCCCTTTGTCATTCCCCTTGTTAGGTTCTGACTCAGATTTGAAACATGCATCTGATTTTGAAACCTTTAGCTTGGCCACCAGTGACTACTTGGCCTGACACTCACTTGTGTTGTGAGTGGAGCTCTTATGGAACTTACACCACTTTCCTGTGTCCTTTTTCAGCTTCATGACATTGTTCTACGCTTGCAGCTTTGGCGGGTTATCTTGGGCCACCCCGCCTTGGCTTTTTCCTTTATTCTATGGTTTGGGGGTACCTTTCCATTGCTTCGAATTCACAAATCCAAAGTCTTTCTTCCTCTGTTTAAACTTTTTCTCGACCTTGACAGCATATTGGTATGGCGTGCTGAGTGAGGAGATGATTAGGAATTCTATTTCTTCCTGGATGTACTTGTGCAAGCAGCTACAGTATTTGAGTACCAAATACTACTCTGAATCCTTGATACCTAACATTGTGCAAAGGGTATGGAAAATATTGGTAAACTCTAGCACGTCTTGGTCCATTCCCTATCGCAGTGTGGTTGACTTTATGTATTGATCCTCATAGCTTCCAATAGGGTAGTACTGCTCCTTGATGGTAATCCAGAATGAGTTCCAAGTGGGTGTGGTTGAAAATAGTGAGCCTGTACTTTCATCCTTCTGCTTGCAGTAGGTTTCCTACCAATCCTTGACGTGGGGGGTTGCTTTGAGAAGAGTGAAAAGAATCTTTTCCCGACTGAAAAAATCATGAATAGACAAATAACCCTCTAGCATATTTAACAATTTATTGACGACATCTACGTCTATCTGACCCTCAAATATGGAGATTTCAAAATTAACTTGTACCTTAAACAATGTGGCGTTTCTAGAGTAGCTGTTGGAAGCCGATGCGTCGCCCCTGGGTAGCTGCTAAAGGATCTAGGCAAAGTTGTTCATCATTGCATTCCTTTGTCGCTTGAGGGCTTCTTCGAGCAATATTTTGATAGGATCTCCTACCCCCTTTTCTTTCTTTTCATCCACCATGGGAGGCCGTTGGGATTTGCGAGGTTGGTCTTGGAAATGTTCGACCAGTGCAAGCCGTAACTCCTTATATCTCGACCTCGTTGGGGACATGCAAAGAAAAATAGAGAAAAAAAGCAGACTTCTTTGATACCACTGATCCAGATTTAAACATGAATGCAACAAATTACAGAGGTAACCATAAACACAGAGATGAAGTGGAAATAATAGTTCATTTCATTAATGTAAAATAGTGAAATATGGTTACAAACAGAAATGGAAATAAACCATCTAGGGTGATGGTAGCTTATCTCTGAGAAGAAATGTGGCAGCTACATGTCGCTGAACTACCTTACAATGATGCTCAAGGGCATTTTTATTATTGAACAATAAGATCAAACCCTAAACAACCAAAACCCTAACTTGAGGAGATGTAACACCGAGAGTTTTTGTGCCCCGTTAGGGTGAGATGGACAACCAACTTCCCAGGGTCGTGACTTGGTCATATTATCTCCATTTGACATGCATGATAAACCTTTAGAAATATATATCCAAGGACTATGACGGAAAAGACAATTTTAGACAGAAAATCGTTGGCTGTAGATTTCCAAAAAAACGTCGTTTAGGGCCTCAAAACGGCTCCAGAAGTTTAGGAATTGAAAAACTGCTAAAAATAGTAAACTATGCTACAATTGAGGAAACTGAAAAACTAAAAGAACAAATGGTGGGGGTCCAAGTGGAATTTTTGGGTGGCCACCAATATCCATGTGGATCAATGTAGATCTCAAGAAAAAATGGGAAAAGGAAAAAGGCTAGCCTTCAAATGCTCGAAGAAAAAGGAAAAGGAAGTCTCCTTCATTTCAATCATGCCAAAACATACTAAAGTGATTAATGATGATCAAGTTGACCCAACTTTCATGTTTCCACCTCTTATGTTTGATGGATTAGACTATGAATTATGGAGCGTGTCTAAGGAGACCTATTTGAAAACCCTGGATTGTATATGGTTTGTAGTTTTTACCAAATATACAACCACAAAGAAGTCAAAATAATATTGTACAAGAGTAATGAATAACATACTAAGAGGCTTGCCATATCTTGTAAAATATAAGGTGGGACAACGCTCTTGATCTAAAGATATTTTGGAAATGGTAGAAGAGCTTTATGCAAAATAAGCTAAAAAGGAACCTACTTGCTTAAATACTAGGGTAAAAGAGGGAAAAAGGAGAGAAGAAATTTTGACAATCCATCTTAAAGGAAAATCTAAGGACAAATTTAATTTGATCAACAAGAGAAAATGCTTAAAGAATAAATTATATCCTTGAAGTCCCATCCTGAAAAGCAAGAAGAATTGAAGAATTGATCAAATGCCCACTAAACAAGAAGGAAGAAGACTGCAAGAATCATGAGGAAGTTGTATCCTTAAAGGTTGAAGTCAACAAGTTTGATAAAAGGTTGGAAAGCTTGCAAGGGCTAGATAACATTCTCAGTTCCAAAAAATTAAGTCTATGTGGACCTTCATGCAAAAGATGTAAGCACAAATTCCCTAATGGAGAGATTTGAATAAAAACGTGAATTTTAAACTTTTTCCTCAAAATTTGAGGTGAAAACCAGAAGAAGCATGAATTTTCTAATGCAAGAAGTAATTTTAATGCTCTCAAGAAGACACCTTACTAAGAAGAGAAGCAGAAGTCTGGACATCCTCCAAAGTAGAACAACTTAAGAATACCATCATGGAAATCCAACTCACTAGGATACCCAAGTATATTTCGTGGTTATTATTATTCATATACAAATTTTTGGCATAAGGCTACGCATTGAAAATATTATAGCAGGGTAAGCTACAAAGGATGTCATTAAGACTCTAGAAGCATGTTTACGAGAAGACAAGTTAGAAACCCTAATGTATTCTCTAGAAAAATGTCCACAACATTTGATCCATCATTTAGGTTCAACACCTAATGCTTTAAATGCCTTAAGTTTTGACATATTGCATGAGAGTGTATGTGTGATATCGATTGGACACCTAATTAGATTAGGAAAGAAAGGAAACCCACTAGGTTTTTGAGAAGAAAACATGTCGAGAAAGAAGAAGAAATATTGTCAAGGGAAGTTTCCTGACAAAAGGAAGACACCCTTTTCCATTTATTTCAAAGGGGGGTAGAAAGGAAAAGAAACATGGAGATAAGAGGAGCATGATGACAGGGGGAGCATGAGTATTGACATCAATGACAAAGGGGGAGATTATTGGAAAAAAATTGTTATTAATATCAAAAGGCCATAAGTATCCCCTGAAGTAAATTAATATTTTAGTGGATTTAATCAAGGAAAGCACAAGAATGGAGTACACCATATTATAGTGCTCACCCAAACATTCCAACGAGCTATGGCTTGCCTCCTTACTCCTCTCCATTGAGGAGATATGTTTATTTTAAAGGAAAATTTGAGTTTGTTTGACTCTTATCAAGTCAACCCTCCCATAAGAAGTAATTCAACTAATATTTTCAATCAAGCATGTAGAAGTAATTCATGCTTGTATAGAAGGAAAGGAAAGGGTTTCATACCTCATGAACCTAGGGGGAAAGGAGTAATGAGAGTAGCATTCATTATGAAGAATCTTTTTTTTTTTGAAGAAAGATTTTCAAATATAATATAGCCCCCAAACATGGCCTTGTCTAGGGAATTTTGGCCTTGCTCCCGTCTCATCAATTTTAGCCATGTATTGTCCTTAGGAGTAAACCTTTGTCTCAAGGCCTTGTTTTGTCCCCAGGATTGCCCTATGTCTAAGGAAATATCACCCCTAAGATAGCCTTACTTTCTTTTTAGGAAGTTTGGCCTTGTAGTAGTCTCTGGTGTTAACACTCCATAATTTCCTTTCGTTGTAGGAAGGAAACCCAGAGATAACCACAAACCACTTACAGAATTGGAAACTAACTCTTTCAACCCCAAAGATGGCTCTTTCTTTCAACTTATTCACTAAACAATGGTTTCAATGAACAACAATGGCTAGATCTTTTCCAAATAGCAAAGTTTATAGGTACAGTGGAAGGGAAAAGAAAAACCCATTGGGTATGGGGTTAGTAAAAATTGAGATCAATGACATGGAGGGTGCTCAATGAATTGGGAAAAGTTGTTCAAACACAAGATAGAAACACCTCCTTATGCCAATTAATAGTTTTAGATGTAAGAATAATAAATAAAGTAGATAACCATCTGAATGCATCAAACAATGGATGAAGCTTAAAATGATTATGGTAGAAAAAATATGGAATGTCTAAATGACTGCAATAGAGCACCATTAAATAGATGAATTCATAAACAAGTTTTTCATTTAAATATCATATGAAGAAATACAACACACATAAAATAGGAGACACTCACATAAGACAAATGAATCACATGAATCTCTGAAGAGATTTAACTAGGTAATTATGATCCATTAATTTCATTAAAACTCAGAAAAAAGTACAATATGCACATTGTTCTTTCCTTTCCAATCTGACCAACCAACCCCATTTTCCATGTCTTTACATCATTATACACAATAAGGAATTTGAATTACCACTCTAGGTGGTTTAATTCACTTCACATAAGTAGAATGGCCCAAATGCAATGCATTTCTACTTGCTATGCAGAAAAAGTGGAAACTACTATATCAAGACTAATATAATTTGGAAACATCAATCAAGTTGAAACTTATCGAAACATGAATTTAAACTTATTTATGCTTATCCAATGAACAAAATTACTTCTAGAAGTTCTACAATTTTAAATTTTCCAAAATAGATTGTATGATATGTTTGCGCAACAATTGCACAACAGAGGGACCAAATTTCAAGAAAAATAAGGTTCACAGACGAGCTCATATATCATGAATCCTAATATAGGTTACAAAACGGAGAGAGGTTTTTGTAGATTAGAGTTTCATTGAGAAAAATATCTCTCAGTTTCCAAAACATCCTCTACATATCGTCACAACACCCAAACATCATAACTAAAACAGGAAATTCCAAAACTTGAAAAATAATGTGTAAAGATGCATTTGACTCTTCAAATATTTGACACCTATGCAGAAAATAAAGGAGGTTTTTTTTCTTTGGTCCATTCTTGGTAAAAAATCTTTTGGTTTTCCAAAATTAAGCTCCAATTGGTTGAAAAAATATTTTTAAAATGATGACAAAAACAATCAATTTCACAACAAATTCATATCACATCCAAGTAGCCCTCCATACTCTATATGTTTGCACACCTCCTCTAGAAAATGGATCAGATGAGAAGTCTTGAAATGTCCGTGTGATGGTGTATAAATGTTGAAGTAGTCTCTCCAACACTTGAAAACCTACTATATGAATAGCAAGAGGCAAATACACTTAGATTCCTAGATTATAGGATCCTAACATTTGGATCGACCTCAGTCACAGAAAATTTTGGCCCTGAGATAGCCTCAATTTTTCCTGTGTAAGCTTCAATTTTTCCTTGTTTAAGCCTTATTTTAGATAATATTTTGGCCTTGTAACAAGGATATATTCAACCCTATAACAATCATCATTGGACCTTCCTTGTAGTCAATCATATGGTCCCTTAAAGCCAATTGTTGGAGCAAACTTTGATGAGGTTTTGGAGTAGACCTGGATGAAGAGTTGAAGAAGACTTTGAAACCTGTCTTGTATATTTTTTGGAGCATACCTTGGTGCTTGTATTGTAGAAGTTTTTGATTAGAATTTGATACCTGTCATGTAGACGTTTTTGAGTAGATCTGATGCTTTTCTTGTAGAAGCTTTGAGGAAGAATTTGATGCTTAATCTGATTGCAAAGAAGAGGAGCTTCTTGGCCGTAGTCTAGGGTAGCTAAAGGTAGGCTAGGTTAAGGCTTGGTTAGGCATCATCAAACAAATTGAGTGAGGCGTATGTAAATGACTATTGAAGAAGCTATTCGGGCTTCTTCAAAGGTTTTAATTAGAATCCTTCTTTTGTTATTGAACTATATATTCTTGAATACCTCTACATATTGCATATTAAATTTTAGAGTTATAGAGACATGCAAGTTAGACATGACAAAGGGTAGAATGAAAGTTGAATGTGACTTAGAAAAATTATAGCAATTGAGTGTTGTTTTAGTTGGGTCACTATCCTTGCTACACAAGCCTAAAAGATATTATTGTATATTTTATTATGAATAGTGGTAGGGTGGTGCTATGTAAGTTAGTTTTAGCTTCCTTAAGGAGGTAGTCACCTCCTTCTAGTGGGTTTTGGTAAATAAAGAGGTTATAGCTCTTTCCAGTACTGGTTGGTAAATAATCGAGAGTTGTAGCTTCTTCCATTAATGACTAGTAAAATTGGAAGTTGTAGCTTCCTTCAAGATATTAAATAAGTTGTTAATGAAAATATAATTTACTTTTGATGTGATGTGATTGGCTAATGATCGAAGTTTTAAAATTGTAAAAAAAAAAGAGAAATATTGATTCACCACCTCCCATTATTTTGAATAGTCGATGACACTAACAATAAATTTGAGAAGAAAAAAATTGACCCATACCCCTTGAATTTGAATCGATGGAAAGGGTACATGGATGAAAACAATGTTAAATTTGAAAAGAAAGTAATTGACTCATACAACTTGAAACGAAATCAATGGAAGATGTTCCTTGATGTCACTAACATTAAATTCGAAAAGAAAGAAATTGGATCATACCAGTCGAAATGGAATTGATGGGAAAGGTACATCAATGACACCAATGCTATATTTGAAAAGAAAGTGATTGACTCATACCCCTTGAAACTGAATTGATGGAAAAGGTACATTGTATACAACAATGTTATATTTGAAAAGAAATCAATTGACTCATACCCCTCGAACCCAAATTGATGGAAAATTTATGTCAACAACAGTAATGTTAAATTTGAAAATAAAGTAATTGACTCATTCCCCTTAAATCTAATTCAATCTAAAAGGTATGCCGATGACACTAAAGCTAAATTTTAAATTAAAGAAATTGACTCATACCCATTGAAACAAAATAAATGGAAAATGTACATCGATGAAACTATCATTAATTTTGAAAAGAAACAAATTGAATCGTACACCTTGAAACTAAATTGATGGAATCGGTATGCCAATGACACTAATGGTACATTTGAAAAGAAAAACATTGACTCATACCACTTGAAATTGAATCAATGGAAAAGGTATAAAAATAACACTAACATTAAATTTGAAAAGAAGGGAATTGCTTCATACCCCCTAAAACATAAATTGATGGAAAATATATATAGATGAAACTAACGTTAAGTTTTAAAAGAAAACAATTGAATAATACCCCTTGAAACTAAATCAATGGAAAAGGTATGTCTATGACATTAATGTTAAATTTTAAATGGAATCAGTTGACACATACACCTTGTAATTGAATTGATATAAAAGGTAGATCGATGAAACTAATGTTAAATTTGAAATGAAATCAATTGACTCATAAACATTGTAACTGAATTGACATAAAAGGTACATCGACAACACTAATGTTAAATTTTAAAAGAAAGTAATTGATTCATACCTCTTGAAACCGAATCGACAAAAAACGTATGTGAGTGACAATAATGCTAAATTTGAAAAGAAAGTAATTGACTCATATCCATTGAAACTGAATGAATGGAAAATGTACCTCGATGACACTAATGTTAAATTTAAAATGATAGTAACTGATTCATACCCCTTTAAAACAAATTGATGGAAAGTATAGTTTGATGAAACTAACATTAAATCTGAGAATAAATCAATTAACTCATACTAGTTGAAACCAAATCAATGGAAAAGGTACATTCATGACACTAATGTTAAATTTGAAATCAAAACAATTGACCCATAGTCCATGAAACCAATTTGACAGAACATTTATATCGATGACACTAATGTTAAATTTAAAACAAAATAATTTGATTCATACCCATTGAAATCGAATAAATGGAAAAGGTACATCAATGAAACTAACATTAAATGTGAGGAGAAAGAAATTCACTCATACAAATTGAAAACGAGTCGATGGAAAAGGTAAGTCAATGATACTAATGTCAAATTTGAAGACAAATAAATTGACTCATACCCCTTGGAACTAAATCAATGGAAAAGATTCAATGATGAAATTAATACTCAAATTGAAAAGAAATCAATTGATCCATACCCCTTGAAATTCAATTGCTGGAAAAGGTGCATCAATTACACTAAAATTATATTTGGAAATAAAAGAATTGACTCGTTCCCCTTGAGATAAAATTTCTAACAACCCCAGTTAGAAATCCATGTAATAATGTTAATAAAGGAAAAATAAGACCAAGGTCATGGGACATGTATTCAAAGTTGAATGTTGGGAAAAACATCCTAGTGGGTGTCACTTCAGTTTATATATGGCCAAGGAAATTAAAAAAGGGATTGAAAAAACAAAGAGGAATTAATTGGAATTTACTTATGAAATAAAGGAAAATAGGAGAAGAGGAAGGTGAAATTCATAGATTGCATGTGAGGAGAAAATTGAAGGAAAAATAGAAGAAATTGAAGAAAATAGAGGCCTCAATAATAAAAATGATTCTAAGGATCAGTCCATGGCTTTTCTTCAATGTTAGATATTGATAGCTCTATTTTGTAGCTCTCTTTCTATTTTGTCTCTCACATACTCTTGCAAAATTAGAGAAATCTTGGAGCAATGTTGGAGCATTCTTGGATCACTCTAGTTTCATTAGATTTGGAGAACCAAGTCAAAGGAGAGCAAGGATCAAGCAAGGAAGATTTGGATCAAGTGGCTACAGTGGGATTATTTATGGGTATCAAGTTGCATGTATGATTTCCTTGCAAGTTTTAACATGCATGGTATTTGTATGCATTTATTTGGTTGTGATTTGTGATTGGCATGGAGAATTGTCTAGATTGTTGGTGGTTTTTCCTATCCTTTCCATTTCATTGATAGCCATGTTGTTGTGGGTTACCGAATTTATTGTTTTTTGGTTGGTGATCATGGTCCTATGGTTGTGGATTGAGTTACTAGTTCCTATAGCCTTGGTTGGACTAAAGTTTTGGAAGCCTTAAAACATCTTGGGTTGAGTTACTAGTCCTAGAAGCCTTGGTTGGACAAACACTCTGGAGTCCTTGGTGGGTTGAGTTACTAGTGCTAGAGCCTTGTTTGGACAACATTTCTGGAGCCCTATGGAATTTGTGGGTTGAGTTACTAGTCTTGGAGACAGGTTGGAACAAATTATTTGGAGCCCTATACAACTTGGGTAGAGATCAATCTGGTTGATGTTAGTGATGTTTGACTATGAGGTGGAACCAATGGTTGAGGGTTGAGGTAGTTTTAAATTTGGAAGCCCTAGTTTGGTTTTATTGGTTTATTCCATGAGATCCCACATTCGTGCTTGGAATATGGCATAGGGATGATTGGATGAAAAATATATTTGGTTCAACCCAATCTATGGCTAGGTGGTACGTGGAAGCCATTGACTTGGTTAGCTTTTTTGTATGATAATAAGAGCTCTTTTTCTCTTGTAATTCAAGAGTATTTGTACGTGTTATTGTGCGGCTTTGATGATTATTTTATCGCTATTATTATTCTGGTTATATGTTGGCTCTAAGCATGGTTTCACAACAGGTTCTAGTTATGGCTATCGATATGTTTGATTAATATATGAATGGTTAGTGAATGCATGAGCTAACAAATGTTATTATAGCCATTGTGAGATGGAATTAGACCTTCTTGATGCTTCTCAAATAAGTATCAGAGCCATATGTTCATATATGCGTTTATGGCTTGTATATTTCATGTTCACTATGAGTTTAACAAAATATATGTCATGCTTGGGCCTAATTAAGTCAAGTTATTGACTAAGATTTACATGAATGGCTTTGTTCTTATGTCAATCATCATTCTAGAAAGTTCTATCAAGTTTTGGGGAGAGGTATGGATGCTACCCCTGAAAAAGTGGCTTAGATTCTGGGGTCACATTCATATAATTGGGAATTCTAGACTGCGATCACTAGGAGGTAGGGTTATCCATGAGACTAGAGGCTTAGAGTCATAGATTTCCTTATTATGTAAGTGATTGGGAGACCAGATCACTGAAAAGGTAAGTTAGCTCAGGGTCTAGGCACCTGGAGTGGTTGTTTAGCTCCTAGGGTTCCTGTAGCTTCTCAGGAAGGTCAGTAACGTTTCGTCGAGTCGACTCCATTTCTTTAATGTGATCTAGGAGGTCGAGTCATGTCATAATAGCTCCTACTCTCATGTTTACCCTGGAAATTCATTGAAACTGGGTAGATATGGGAGGGGTGGTTACAAGGTGGTAGCAGTGTAGGTTACACTCTCTTTAGGTGTTATCTGATACCATAGAGTGGTAACATAGCTCCCATGTTCAACACTTGTACTGGATGGATGGGATGTGTTTTTCATGCATGTATGTTAGTTCTTAATGTGCTTGTTATGCATGCATCGTGATGGTCAATGTTGCATTTTGTGTCATCATTATGTTGATATGTTGGTTGAGATAGAGTAAGAGAAGTAGAATATGAGAGTGAGATTGTAGCACTGTACCTTAGGATAAAAGCAGATCAACATACAAGTTTGTATGTTGGTAATCGAAGTATGTTGATTAATGTTTATTATAAGCATTATGATTATATACATGCAGGACATCTATTGTTGTTATGGTTACATGCATTCTAAATACTAGTTAATCAATTAGATCATATGCACATGTGTTAGATAGTCATGAATGATAGTAACTTGTTGTTATATGCATTACAGTCGTACAAATGATGATTACGGTCATTGGATTTAAGATCTTGATTTTAATGTGTGGTGCTAATCTAGATTGGACTATAGATATGGTTATGGTTATGATATTCAAGTATGAGTCAATATACTTGTGATTTTGTGTCTTGCTAATATGGACTGACTTGTGCATATGTGATAGCATCCCCTGAAGTACATCCATGTTTGAGTTTGATTGTGTCATCTATTTGGTTTATCTAAAATGGTATGTTTACACATTGTTTGAATGTTTGATTAATTGCATGATATGAGTGTGTGTCTATGATATTGCCCAATTTTGTTTTAAGGTAGTTGTACTAACATCTATGTGTTGAGACAATTGATATGCACTTGAGTGCAAGTGGATGATAGTTGTAGTATTATGATTAATGATTTTTAGTTGATTATGACATGGTTTTTAGTCTTGGTAAAGGCTTATTTATTTTAGATTAATAGACTTGATGTCTTGATCTTTGAAATGTGTGATTGAGATCCGTGAACAGTTGAAGGGAAGCATACTTGGTATTAGCGTGACAAGGTAATAGTTGATTTTTTATATAACTAACAGTTGGGTGATGTGACAATACATAGTAAGACTCGATTGCAGCAAGGTAAAAGAAAAAAATTGGGTGAGAATTCCTTTGTCTATGTTTGGAAACTGCAACTCCAAATGAACGAGTGCTTTGAATATATGAAGTCTTCTTAACCTTGATTTTGTTTGACATTATGTGGTATGTGCTATATTCATGAACATGTATTTGATAGGTGTAATAGATGGTTTTCAATTATGGTTGGATTCAGCAAGTAATTGGAGTCCCTTGAGAGCTGATATATGTACGTGTTCAGTTACAAGGAAGAATGCTTGGCACGACAAGGTAATTGTTATATTGTATATCTATTTATGCACTAAAAGTCATGTGTTTATGGAAGTATGATGCAGGGGAGTTGCACAAAAAAAGGGACTGCCATGAAATCTTGAAGAAGGCTCAGGTTGAGACTTCCCTTGGAGGCATTGGGAATCCATGAGAATTGATTCATGGTGTTTGTTGGGAGTTTTGTGCTTTCAATGTTTTGTAATTTATTTTCACTTGATTTGCAGTTTCATTTATGTCTAATGCATGGCCATGCCATTTTGTTTATGGTGTTGTATTGCAATTGGTATTTCATGATTTTCTTCTTATTTACTTCTTTTTCTTTCCCTTTATGCTTTGTGGGTTTTAGGAATTGGTTAGGGAATGAGGAAAGTTAATAGAGCTTGGAGAGAGTTTTGTGGTACCCAACAGGTAATGTAAGACTTGGATGAAGTCAGTGCATCTAACGGGAAGCTCAAGGAAAGAATATGACAACCAGTTCGATTGGTAGGGTCCTTTGGGGTAAATGGATGGTGGAGGTGCATTCATAAGAACAATAACAAGAAAGGTAAAGTAAATATATTTGAAGCATCATATGCCCTAGTTAAGCTGGCCATTGTTATTCTTGATGTTGTGCATGTTGTGCAAGAATAAATGGGGTTCTTTTAACCTTGACCTTATGATATCTAGTAATTATGTTGTGATCATGGTTATGTTGATATCTATATATGTGTACATGTATGTATGTATGCTGTTGTCTGACTGGGTCATGAGAGATCATTCTTGTGGAGGAATGATTGCTTATGCTGGTGAATGGCATGAATATGTTCTTGGACTTATGAGGAATCAAGTGGGAAGAGTATCCTTGATAGATCTATGAGGTCAGTATCATGTGGATATAATTTGATATTATATTCTTATACTATGAATATGTTTATGTTATGGATAGGCTATGCTGAGGGATACATAAGCTTAATGAAAGCAATGCGATATGTGGCATGTTGGGACAAGCATGGATAGTGGAAAGACACTAGAAGAAAGGTTGATTGGTAAGAATAATGTGGTCTTAGGATGTGCAGTATTGGTGTTGTATACATGTAGCACATGCAATATTGTGTATATATGGTGTTGTGTTCATGTTGCATATATCATGTTGTGTAAATGTTGCATATGTGGTACTATGTACATGTAGTGTTGTGTGATTGTTGCATATGCGGTGTTGACTACAAATGGTGTTATGTACATGTTATATATGCAGTGCTATGTGCAAATATTGTTGTGTACATGTTGTATACGAGGTGTTGTGTACATGTGGTGTGGTGTACATGTTGTACATATGGTCATGTGTATATATGGTGTTGAGTACATGTTGTACATGTGGTGTTATGTACATGTTGTACATGAGCTTTTGTGTGTGTGTGGTGTGGTGTGTGTGTGGTGTTATGTACACATTGTGTAGGTGGTGTTGTTTACACATTGTGCACATGATGTTGTCTACCTGTGGTGTTGTGTACATGTTGTGCATGTCGTGCTATGTACATGTGGTATTGCGTACATTTCATACATGTTGTGTTGTGTACATGGTGTACTGTGTTAGATGCATTGTGTAACTGCCGTATTGTGACATGTATGTTTGTGGTGTTGTACTATGTGTATGCATGTGTATTGTGTGGTGTTGTACACTAGGTGTAGGTATATGTGTTGTGTTGTACATTGGGTGTAGGTGTATGTGTTGTGTTGTACACCAGGTGTAGATGTATGTGTTGTGTTGTACACTCAGTGTATGCATATGTGTTGTGTTGTATGTCGAGTTTAGGTGCATATGTGTGGTTTTGTACATCGTGTGTGGGTGTATGCATGTGATGAACACTATGTGTATGTGTACTTGATTGAAAAGAGGAGAAGGCATTGGGTTCTTGCAGGGTTTGAAAACTGATTGAGTGTGTGTACAGAAAGGATAAAGGACAAAGGTAGAAGAAAATAGCTGATTAAAGGATAAGTATAAATATTTTGTTTAAGTTTTAATTATGCATGTGATTTATGACTTTGATTTATGATGGTTACATGTGATTATGATTTATAATGCTAACTAGATGTGATATGTTTATACACAAGGATTTGATCAACGCATTAGTTTGACTTATTGTGATAGGAAGTAAACATAATTACAAGTGTAGTTTTTTGACGAGATACCAATGAGGTATGGTTTTAATTTATTACAATTCATTTTTAATATAATGGTAGTTATGTGTTTGGTACATGAAATAATGGAAAATTTGGGTTTGGGTGGTTGAAACTGACTGCAAGCATTAGCATCATAAGCAAAAGGAATTGAAACATGCAACAATATGTTAGTAAATCATTTAGGAGAAGGATCATTATGGGGCACTAGTACCCAAATTACAGTTTCCATCTATTTCCATGAGCATGTGTATGAATGGTATGATGGTTTTGAGGCAAGGATATGCCTTGGTTTTTGGACCTTCCAATGTGAGGAAATCTTGCCAAAGGGTGGATCACCCAAGAAAGGGGATGCTGGAGAACTTGGGAGGTGAGTGAATGAATGGGAGGGGGTGACTGGATTTCCCAAGGGGTTGTGTAGCAGAAAAGGAAAGGTTGGGGGAGGGATTTGTTTGGCTATTAACATTTCTAGATGGAATTAAAAGCACATTGGATGGTGTGCCCTAGAACAATGAACCAATAATTGTTCACTGAGGGAACAAGTAGTGCACAAATCATAACGCTAGATATTGGATGTCGTTTTGACTTTGCCAAAGAATTTTGGACTTCTTGGGAAGGAGTTGAATCCTGATACTAATTTTGAGGGTGGAGATGTGAGCCTTTGGATTCACTTGTTGATTGATGTGGACAGCATATCCTTTTATTTGCTAGTTGAGAAAATGTGCATATGTGTATATGTGTATATTATTGTAAATATTGCATCAAGTTCTGGTTATAAAGATCCATGGAAAGTATGATTATTTGTTGGTTGAAGAAAATGTACATAAGTATATGTGGCTATTATTGTAAATATCATAATGAGTTGTGTTATAAATCTCCAGTAAATGGTATATTAGTCATGGTTTTTAGGATATGTCATTATAAATACTGCATCGAGCTGGTTTACAAAGCTTCATAGGTAGCATGTTTTGTTTTTTAGTGGTTTTCTGGTCATCAGTGTCATTGAACATCGAGGACGGTGTTCCCCTCCTTGGTTGAGTTATGTAACAACCCTCATTAAAAATCCATGTAATAAAGTTAATAAAGGAAAAATAAGGCTAAGGTCATGGGATACTTATTCCAAACTAAATGTTGGGAAAAAAAATCATAGTGGGTGTCACTTTTGTTTATTTATAGCTATGGAAATTGGCAAAGGCATTGAAAAGGAGAAGAGGCATTAATTGGAATTTATTTATGAAATAAAGGAAAATAGGAGAAAAGGAAGGTGAAAGGTCAGATGTTGCATGTGAGGAGGAAACTAAAGAAAAAATAGAGGGAATTGAAGAAAATAGACACATCAAGGATAAAAAGTCATATGAAGATCAATTCATAGTTTTTCCTCAGTGTTAGCCTTTGATAGTTCTATGGTGGAGCTCTCTCTCTATTCTCTCTCATACTCTTACACACTTAGAGAAATCTTGGAGCATTGTTGGAGCATGCTTGGAGAACTTTAATTTCATTGGATTTGGAGAAAGAAGGAAAAGGAAAGAAGGGATCAAGTAAGGAAGAATTGGATCAAGTGGCTACTGTTGGCTTAAGGGGGCTTGACCTAGGTTCGGAGTTGTTCACATCAACCAAAAAAACCCTAACTACTCACCCTTTCAGCAAAAACTTGCATAGCGCAGGCTGCAGTCTCACTTGAAGCAATATTGGGGGATGCTAGAACTAGGTTTCTGCATCTAGAGACCATGTGATAAGTGATCTTAAACCTTTGTCGCTCATATCTACCTTCGTGCAGATCAATATCCTTTTATGGTATGCTACTGTAACTCTAAGAAAATGGCTTCTAGAACTTCATGAATGTTTGCGATTAGACTTTATAGATCTAAAGGATGTAGTTTATCTACTTTCACACACTAAACATAAACCCTAGATCTACCTTCACGCAGATATACTCGCTTCAACAGAAGTCACAACAGACTTAACCTTTATCTTCACAAAAACAAATAGTTACTTAGCTCATGCATAAATATTAAAGAATCAATATGTATGTGCAACAATTACATATTATTCCATAGAAAACATATCATTGAGAGATAAAGAATAACATGAACATAAATAAGAATAATACTCAAAAGTGACATAATTCTCCCAAAATTAGTATTCATTGAGTTGAGCATTCATTTTATAGACTTCTTCCACCCTACGCACTTAGCTGTGAAATTACCAAGACCTCTGTGCACTCAGCTGCAGGAGCCTTACCCTTTTGCCTAAGCACATGAAATAGAGCTTTCCCGTTTTAGCACTTGCCCAAAAAAAATTATATCTTGACTTTGTTACCCCCCTAGAATCGTTATGACTCAAATATATATAGATTTTCCAATACAAGACATGGCATGTGGCCTATGGGTGAGTCTCAAAGCCAACCTGTTACTTAACCAAACAAGGCGCTAAAGCCCCTTTGACTTCTACTTAGCTGTGCACTCCACTTCCACATTTCACGAAGACTTTACATTCTTTACAAAACATATTACAAAAATTTGTTAAACTAACCCAAAATTGACCTTGTGGAGCCTATCCCAATAGGCTCCCAACACAAATATGGTGACTCACCCTCGAGTGAATCGGCTGACACCTTGATCTTGTTTCATAGGCCACCTAACTCAACTTGTAATGTTGCGATATCAGCAGATCCCTACACCACAGCCTGTTGCACTTCCTCTACCAATTTTTATGTCATCGGGCCTTCTACTATGAGGCACATCATCCTATCTATCTATTACAATGTGTTTAACTTTTCCTAAAGTGATAGAGTAAGCTAAAAAACTTCCTCTATCCATGGTTGTAGTCTAACCTTGAGAAGGGCCTCTTTCCTCTGTAACTTTTCCATCTATGATTGCAGTTGTTTTCCTTCCTGAAATTGCGCAAGGCATTGGGCTAGTGCCAAAGTGTGTGCAGTCACTCAGACTTCATCATACTTGCGCCATGTCTCCTAGGTATTTTTGTTAAGCCTCTGCAAGTTTGGGTCCTCTTACAAGTTTGTCCATAACTCCATGGCCTGATCAAACATCATCACACAATCTATCACTACGGTATTCAATGTTCCCATGTTTTCCCTGATCCCTACTTCACATTGCTCCCGAACCTCCTAAGGAGTGGTTGGCCGCAACTTAAGCTACAACTTTGAGATCTTCATCTGAAAATTGAATGTAAATTTACCCATCTCATCCTTCGATGCACGAACAACAACAACCAATTTTCTGATTTTTGCTGTCACTGTGACATCCTTTGGAATGTTCAATTCCGGAACTGTTGTGCCTGCTTGCATTATTGTTGTCCCTACGTTCTAACTGTATGCTTGTAGCTCCTCCTTTTCTTTCAAATCCTGAGCTTTCTTCGTGAACATCTGCTCATTATTTACCTTGAACTCAGTGATGACTTCAAGGGCACACTGCTCTCTGATCTATAGCTCGTCCAAAACCCCCTGATGTAGCGCATGGAGGGTCTGAAGCGCTAGTGTGGCCAAGTTTACCCCCATGTCCTTAACTATACTTAACATAATGCAGTCTTCCTCTGATTCTATGCTGATCGATCCTTCTAGTAAGGGAATGACTTTGAGGTCTAGAGTATGTTCCAACACTATGACAGTTTCGATCCCTTGCACTAGGCTCACTTGCACCCTACTTGCTTTCCCTATGCTTGCTTGAATCCCGCTGGTCTGGTTCTCCAACTCATGCATATCCTTCTGGACACTCTCCAGCGTTTACATGTATTGTTATTTAAACTACTACCATAATTTTGTTGTGGTTTTTCTAACCTTGTTGCCGATCTCATTGAGATCCCCTACTCTGAGGACCATTGGGGTAATGTGTGCCTAGTTATTTGATTTATTCTTCTTTCTTGGCCCAACAGTTGTTTCCTTACCATGCTTCCTCAATGTGAAGGGAGTTCTTTGCTCCTCTACACCTCGTCCTTCCTGCTCTAAGTGTTCCTGCTCATTTGTATGCTGGGAAGGTGATTCTTTGACTTCCTCTGTGCTAGTGCACTCTACCTTAGGACACTCTTTCGTAGTGCACTCATTTTCCTCAGCTTCCTTACCAACAACTTCTTTCTTTTTCTATTCATCCAAAGTTCAGGCTGCCTTTTATGCTGCCTATTTACGCTCCTACGCAGTGTTTGACTATGTAGCACAACTTTCTGCACCTTTACTAGTACCTACACCAAGATCTATGGGTTCACACCACTCCACTGGCCAACTCCCCATGATCTCCTACACCTCCACCTCTGAGACTAAGTATGGCAGCTTCTGCCATATATGTTTAGGGTCCTTCCATGACCTGATTTATATGTTGTGAAAATCAACCATGAACACCGTGAAGGCCCTCAACTATTCGAACAAGGTTGGCGACAACCTTCGTCGCTGACTAATTACTATCTGAAGATCCATTTCCATTAAATCCAGAAGATCTTTGATTCCCTCATCCACTTTGGATCATTTATCAACCACATCAAAGAAAACTTCGTTGTGTCTGGTAAATATTCTACCTATGGAAGAAATTTCTATCCTCAAGAAATCTCCATGCTACTAAGACAATTGGTAACAATAGCCATGCATAATGAAATGGTTTACTATTCTCTTGTGCTTCATGACAGTTCACGAGGAACTTCTTGTACAAATATTGCACCTAGTTATATTGTACTCCCTTCACACACTAGGTAGGCAATGACACTACCAACTTTAGAACTTCTTCAATGTGTCATTTCCTCATAATGTTTCCAACAAGATTTTGGGCAGCAAACTACACAACATAGTCCTAAATGGAGCAGATAGAATATACGCGTGACTTCTTTACTAGACCAAATTCAACTTTCATCTTTTTGGCTAGCTCCTTTTCTCCACTCTTCCCTCCAAACTCATTGAAAGGGTTCGCCCCTTTATAGGGCAGCCTTTTAATCCGATGGATGAGCATATCCATGATTGGGATGGGTTTTCCGAGCCATAATCACCCATCATGCACTAGTGTGAGTAGCTAGTGCACACACAGAATGCTGATAATGAACTTGTGAAAATGTTGGATGCAAAGCATGTGCAACAACACAACCTGCTCAAAACCTCTAACCCACTTCATGGGTTCCAGCCGTGTAAGTCCTATCTCTTCATAGTAGATCTTCTTCATATATTTTCTAGCAGCCAAATGAAGTAATCTCTCCTAGTCCATGAGATCCCAATCCTCCATCTTTAGCACTGGAAGGCACACTAATACCTGCCTTCAAATTCAACCTGTTTTGGCAATAGTGTTGTTGAGACTATAAAATTCCCAGAAGCACAGCCTTTTGTAACTTTTATCTTCCCTTTCTGTAGATGGATATACTCCAAGAGCCATGTGACAAGCTCATCGTCCTCAACATCCAATTCCTTCATGCCTTGGAATTATTCTTCCTCTAGGTCCACAACTTTTTTCGACTATTTATCCTTTTTCTCCTTTTGCCGCACCTCTTGGTTCTTTCTTGGCGAAGGTCTCACTAGCATCAATTTCTTTTGTTTCTCTTTTGGAGCTAATTGCTTCGGTCTAGGTGACCTTGGTGCCATAGGCACAGTGGGTGTAGCTTCCATGCTCATTATTTTAGGTGCCGCCGCGTCGGAGATGGCATCTTCAAAATTAACAACTTTTGCGATATTTGTGGCAATCATTCGTAGTACGATAATAGTCCTCTAGTTAATTTTAGGCAACGTTGAAAATATTTGACTGGTAATTAAATCCTCCCAGACCTTATGATTCATATAACGATAATAAGAGGGCTCATACATAATTCTCAAGATGCAAAGTATTCTTCGGCAAACCAACATGCTAAATTTATAGGAGGGTTTGAAATCTAATCGACCATTCCCTCCAATTTCTAATAAAAAATGTGTCTTTGGTGGTAGATCTTCAAAGATTTTCACTATAAATGGCCCCTACCCACTCCTGTTAACATAATTTTTGCCATTAAATCATGAATAGTGACTTCAATGGTTACTTTTGGGCCCTTCTATGCAGCACCATCCTCCATGGCACAGCTCATCCAGCGGAGCTTCGCCTATCACACTCCTGTCTTTCATCGTGTAACCTCCCTATTATGTTTTTCTCCTCATCTAGAAGCATAGTTTACAGTCCCACAATCCATTTTAGTTACCTGGATTACTAAGGCTGTCCTGCTACCATATAGTCATTACGTAGGGGAAGGATCCCCTGTATACAGTTTCAACCTACATTTGTTCACTTTGCCCAGGAACGGTTCCCCATTCATCTTCGTGAGCTTAGCTGCACCACCATCTGTGATCTCCTTAACAACATGGGGCCCCAACTAGTACATTTGAAAATTTCCTAAAAATTTGGTGAACTTATTGTCATATAGTAGCACTAAATCATCTATCTTTAAAGTGTGTAGCTTAATATTCCTATTGCGCTATGCTTTCTCGCATTCCTTTTGCACTTGCTGGTGAAATCCTATAAGAAAGTGGTCTTATTCTAATTCCATCAGTTGCATAAGCCATTCCTCTAAGGTCTCATGATTCACCATCTCTGTTAAAGCTACAATATGTAAACTTGACACATTATACTCCAGGGGCATCACTCCTTCAATTCCATAGAACAACCTGAATGGTGTTTGGCCTGTCAACTTCTTGTAGGTCATTCTATATTCCCATAACACTATTGGTATGTGCATATCCCAGACGTTTCTCTGCTCATTACAAACCTTTGTTAATGCATTCTCCAAAATTTGGTTAAATGCTTGCATCATTCCATTCGCCTATGGGTGATAGGGATTGCTCTTCTGATGATACACTTGGAATTCTTCCATCATCATGCTGATCGCTTCATTCAAGAAATGTGTACCCCTATCACTCATCAATATCTTAGGGCATCGAAATCACATTGAGATATATTCAAATAAAAACTTTGTAGCAGTGACAGTTGTACAATCCTTCACTGGTTGCGCTTCCTCCCATCTGGTTAAATACTTTGTTGTAGTAATGATATACCGTGTGCCCTTCTTCTTGATTGGTGGTTGTATGGGACCTATGAAGTCAATGGCCCATTTATCAAATAACTATAATGAAACTTGAGGATTTAAGGGAAATTCATCCCTTTGTGAAGGTTTCCCCATCCTTTGGCGAGCACCATATGCCTTGTAGTATGCCTTATAATCCTTTTGTAATGTTGGCCACCATAACCTAGTGTGAAAAATCTTCTATGCGGCTACCTTCCCTACGCAGTCACCTCTTGCCACTCCATGTGCTTCAGCAAGGATACTAGCACATCCAAACTCTGGAACATACCTTGACAGTATATCATTTGTTCCAATCTTATACAATGATTCGTAATCTCTGAAAAATCTCTTGCATGAACTACTAGCTCCTTCTTTTTCTAGGTAGAATATCCTTTTGAAGATGTTCTCATGGTTAAAAGCTAGATGATATCTGCGAAATGGTCATCCACGATATGTACCACAAAGAGCTGCACATCTAGCAGTCCTTCCTCCAAACTATTTGGTTCTTCACCCGTTTCAATACTTTGATAGATGTTTTGGTCCTATATTCAACCTTCTAGGCTTGAAAATCACTTCAAAGTCATATTCCTAAAAAAACAGTAACCATTGGCACATCTTCCCCCCCAACATAGGCTTATTGACCATGTATTTTAGTGCGGAGTGATCTATAAACATTTTGAAGTGTCCACCCAACAAATAGTGCCTAACATTTTGTAGCACGTAGACCATCACTAGCCCTTCGTGCTCTATAGTGGAGTAATTCTTCTCAGCTGTTGATAACTTTCTGCACGTGAAGTCTATCGAATGATCAATTTCCCCTTAACCTATCTTTGTCAATATCGCACCTAGCACAATACAAGAGCCATATACATGCACATGGAACTCTTTCTTCCATTCTAGAAACACCAAAATAGGCGCAGTCACCATCTTTTCCTTTAAGACATCTAAACTACATTGACAGTCTTCATGCCAGCGAAACATCGTATCTTTCTTCAATAATTTATCCATCTGCATGGTTATCTGAGCATATGCTTTGATAAACTTCTTGTAATACCCAATGTGCCCCAATGTCGCATGTAGTTGTTTCAGATTCCTAAGAGCTTCAAAATTCAAAATTAGAGCGAACTTGGTAGGGTCCACCATCAATCCCTACTTACATACAACATGGCCAAGAAAAATCCCAAAGGGCACATAGAATATGCACTTCTTCAAGTTCAACATGATCTAATACCTTCGACATGTGTCCATCACAAGGTGCTAACTTGCAACATGGTGCTTCACAAAGCGAAACACAGTCCAATCAACAAAATACACCTCCAGGAATTTATGAATAAATTCTTTGAATACCATGATCACAACCCAGGAAAAGATTGTAGGCGCGTTCTTCAATTTGAATGGCATTATTGTTTATTGAAAGAAACCCCACTATGTCACGAAGGTTGTCTTGCTTCAATATTCTGGTGTGATCTTCATTTGATGATATCCAAAAACCCATTAGTGAATGAATAAACCTCCTGACTGCCAATGTTCTCTAATAATTCATCTATAAATGGTGTTGGGAACAGATCATGCAAACATGCATCATTGAGATTTCTCATATCCATGCATATACAGATTTCGTCTTTCTGTTTCTTCTCTTGGACTACAATTGGTCTTACCCAATATGATTCCTCTACTAGCTCAATAATACTGGCATCCAACATTTTATCCAGTTCCTGGTGCACCTTTTCCTTATACTTTGGATTTAGTCGATAAGGCCTCTTCTTAACAAGCTTCAAATTCTGACTTCAACGTAATCTTCATAACACCTAAATATCCGATTATCCCTTTCAAATATGAAAACTTCATTAGGAATAAATTCTAGTACTCGTGCAATTTCTTAGCTACCTTATCAACTGTATCTTCATCCCAATAGTCACCTATCTTCGCGAACTTAGGTTCTTCTTCATACCCAATGTTTACTTGTTGAGTTTTCAAAGGTTATGATATATCAGGGTTCAACACCTTTGGTCGTTCGACTTCATGCTGTCCTTCTATCTCTGGGATGGTAATATTTAATGGATATTCTTCATCTTCTTCAACAGTCACATTGTAAAACTCTAATGCATGGCGCAACTACAGACTCCAATCTGGTTGAGCCCATTCTACCGGATCCTTTAGTTTTTTTAATATAGCTCCCTTTATCTCTTGGAGCACTTCATCATTACCCTCAAACCCATCCTCAAAATGGAAAGTTAATAGAAATCTCTCACTCAAGATGTCCCATTCAGCTATTCAATGGTGAAGCTCCATCTCCAAATACCAGTTCATTGCAATTGTATCTAAGGTATGATAGAAAATGTGCACCCATTCTGGTTGTGGTTCTGTTCCCCAAGCTTTAGTCCATCATGCCAAATGATCTCGCGGATCATCCTTCCGACAATATTTTTCTTTCATCTGAGTATTGGCATATCTAAACCTTGATTTCATCATCCTCTGATATTACTTCCATCCAACAAATTTCACCTTGTGCATACCCCATGAAGGGGCAGGAGTAGCATGCAACACCAAATCTAGTGCCTAGAAGCAATGTTATTCTAGTACTTCCCTTTCAAATTCATCTAAAAGTAGCTCCACATCAATCAAACCATCATAATGTGGAAGCTTTCTTACCTCAACCGAGACACACGACAGTGACTTTGTCATCATATTGCAACGAAGCATAGATAATTCTTGTAACTAATTATGCGAGTGTTCAAGCTCTTCATCTGAATTTGAGGTGCAGGAGCTATCCCTATCACACACAATTAATCCATCATCCGTAGGATTAACCTAATCCTCATCTTGAGTTGTTATCTTGTATATCTGATCCACATCATCATCACTTTCCAAAAGTTGTAAACAGGCTCAGTATAACATGCTCCTTCTGTAGGGTATAATTCCATTATAACCCTGAGTTACTTCCTTTCAAATTTCATCTTCCACTTCTTTCAGTTGATAACCGCATCCATATCAAAACCCCAATTAATTCCTAGTACCATGGTTTATGGATTACTGTCATCCACTATTTCAATGGCCTCAAAGTTGGCCAGCAGCTTGCACTCTCAATGTCCACCGTTACACCATATAAGCACCCCATTGGAATAATCTTCTGTTGATTTTCCATGCGTAGTTGAATAGGAGACCACTGTAGTTCAGGTATCCCCATTATCTCCCATGTCTTCTTAGGTAGGACATTCGCATCAAACCCCAAATCCAAGATTACCTAGTCCATTTCGTATTTACTTATCTATGCAGTCAGCCTCATGTTGTGCCTCATGCGCTTCTTGTGCTTACCAATTTTCCTCATAGTGTGTTGTTTAGCATGAGTATTTTCTTTATTAGCATGCTTTTTTATTAACTCTTGCAACCCTTCAACCGCTTTCTGATCACGTAGTAACTTCATACAGGTCTTTAGAAAAGTAGCTATTATTGAAGGATCTACTTCTTGTGTCGCACTAGTCTCTGACATTTTCTCCTAACTTTCTGAGGTTGAGGCCTTAGTGAAGTTCTTATTTGCTTCCATGAAGGTCTCTTTAGTGTGTTTAATATCAACATCTACTTCCTTCTCAGCAGCCTTGCCCACCCATCCATCATCCTTGGGTTGCTTACCTTTATCTACACCAGTCGCCATGCCACTTCTTGTCACTATATTTATGCTTTGATCTTCTTTGCGGGGCTCAAACCTCATCATTTGAATGTTTTGCATAGGCTACTAGGGTTGTGCCTTCTTTTCTTGCATATTTTCCATAAGGACTAGACATTCCTCTATCACATGGTCAAACTGTCTACAATACTGACATGATGGATGTGTGGGCTTTGTACAATCTCGCGCAAAGTGCCTTGCTTCGCCACAATTATAACAGATTATTTTCCCATGCCCTTGACTTGGTCCACTACCTCTTCCTCATCGTCAGCCTTGGAATCCTCCTCGTGTAGCTCATGCGCCCTAATCCTAAGGTTGGTTTTCTACCTCCATTAGGTAGGTGGGGGTTCTACCTATTATCAACTCATAACTTATATAATGGCATTCATCATGTCCCATATATTTATAGAAATTGCAAAACAACTATTAAGGGGTCTCTACAAACTTCTACAGTAAATGACAGTTATTAGTGGCGTGTTGTCCTGTAACTTGATAGATAGCACACCATAGTGTAGCTCCCACACTAGTCCCAACATTATTCTCTAGTTTCAAAGGAACAAGCCCTCCCCCAATAATATAGTTTTTATAGATTAGGTAATGGTCCTTATCATGTCCATGGATCTTACACTTCAAACACCAGACCTCAACACACATCTCTAACTGGCGTTCCTTTCCTTTCTCCAAACTTTGCAATTCCAAGTGCATGTTTTCCAACTGCGAGTGAATCTTTTGCACTCCTAGGTTCATATCATGTATGGGTGAAGCATCCAATATCATCGTTATGGGTGAAGCATCTAATCTCATTGATATTTCTAAATATAATGTTGTGACAAAGGCACTCTCAAGTGCGAAAAAAGCAATGCTATATATTAGTTGCAATGATAGTGATGGAAATCTGTAATTATCATATTGGCTTGCCTAATTAGGCATTTCAAACTTTGATCAGAATCCCAAGGCATCTAATGTACCTTTTGTCAACTCATATACCTTTTGTCAAATTTCCTTAAACTTAATTATTTGCACCTTTCACTTAGGCTTACTGAACTCCTTATTCAAAGCCTGTTGGGTCTCTTCCAATGTCGCATTGGGGTTATCAGTGCAGTACTTGATGTACCATGTTAATGTGTGATCTTATAAGCTTGTAAGTAGCTGCGCTTTCTTGATGTTATCATCCATAATCTATTGTGGTGTCCATACAACTCATGCGACAAACCAAAACTATTCGAGATCTTCGCTCCCTACTCCTTTCAAAATTGGCATCTTCATCACATTCGCCATGTTGAATGGTGGGAGTGGAGGTGGAGGGGGTGAAGGTGTAGGTGTGTGATGCAAAGGTGGAGGTGGAGGTGGAGTGGATGGATGATGTATCCTCGGGATACCTTGGGTGATTAAATGAACTGCACTTCACGGTGTAGTCAACATTGTCCCTTCATCATCGCTTGAAGGGGGTTCAATGAGCAGACTATATTCTGGGCTTGATCCTTCATTTCTTCTAAAGAATATCTCACTTCACATAGCTCCAAATATCAAGGTAACTACATAACCCTCTTTTCACATAACGACATTTCAATCCCATTATTTAATGTTTTCAAATACTTACCTCACGGTCCTCTAAATAGCCTTTGTTCCACTTCACTATAGCTAATATTTCTATTAATATTGAAATAAGTCATGAAACTTCGTAGTGTTCGATCAATCTAGTGATCCACATCCCACACGATATTGCTTTCTGATGCCTCTAGACGTCGCACTAGTTCAGGATTCCACACTATAGGACAGTCAAGCCTCCACGCTTCTTGACTATTGGCCAATTTAGACAAAAGTTCATGTAGTTCATTAGACAATAAATAGAAGAACACATCAGTCTTGTCTATGTACAAAAATCTCTACAACCATTGTTCCTTGGATAATTTAGGGCTCATCTTCTCTTGAACGTGTGCACGTTTTGATTAATCCCATTGTTAATCTCTTTTTTCATAGGAAACCATTTATAACACATTTCTTAGATAGATATCGGTCCTAATAATGGATACATTTGTTGGCTTAAGGGGGCCTGACCCAGGTTCAGATTTGTTTGCGCCAACCAATAAAACCCTAATTTCGGGCCCTTTTGGAAACAACCTGCATAGCACACATTGCAGTTTCTCCCGAAGTAGTATTAGGGGATTCTAGAACCAGGTTTCTACATCCAGAGACCTTGTGATAAGTGATCTTAAACCTTTGTATCTCAGATCTACCTTCGCGCATATTGATATCCTTCTATGGTCTGCTACTGTAACTCTAAGAAAACAGCTTCTAGACCTTCGCGAAGGTCTGCAATCAGACTTTATAGACCTAAAGGAAGTGGTCTATCTACTTTCGTGCACTAAATAACAACCATAGATTTACCTTCTCACATATCTCCCCACTTCGATAGAAGTCATAACATACTTAACCTTTATCTTCATGAAAATAGATAGTTACTTAGCTCATGCATAAATATTCAAGATTCAGTAGGTTCGCACAACAATTACACATTATTCCATAGAAAACATATCATTGAGCATAAAACATAACATGAACATAAATAAGAATAGTACTCAAAAGAAAGATAATTATCCCAAAATCAGTCTTTATTAAGTTCAACATTCAGTTTATAGACTTCTTCCACCCTGCACACTCAACTTCAGGGGTCTGCGCATTCAACTGTGCACTTACCAAGGTCTCTGCACACTCCACTGCAGGAGCCTTCCCCTTTCACCTAAGTATAGGAAACAGAGCTTTCTTTCCCTATCACTTTTCCCAAAAAAACTATCTTGACTTAGTTACCCCCTAGACTCGCTATGAATCAAATATATATAGCGGTTTCAATACAATACCATGGCCAATTGCCTATGGGTGAGTCTCAAAACTGACTTGTTACTTACCCAATCAAAGGGTTAAATCCCCTTTGACTCCTACTTAGTTTGGCGCCCTATCTCCACATTTCACGTATAATTTACATTTTTTACAAAATCTATTAGAAAAATTGGTTAAACTAACCCAAAATTGACCCCGGGGACCCTATCCCAACAGCTACATTGTGATTACTTGCAAGCATCGAGTTCCATGTAAGATTTACTTGCTAGTTTTGACATGCATGGTATATGCATGTGATTATTTAGTTATGATCTATCATTTGCATGGAGGATTCCCTGGATAGATAAAGGTTTTTCATGGAATTTCCATTTCTTGGATAGTCATGGTTTTGTGGGTTTCCCACTTGATTTTTTTCTTGTTGGTTCTCATTTTCCTTATGGCTATGGGTTGAGTTACTAGCTCATGGAGCCTTGGTTGGAAAAACTCTTTGGAGCCCTGGAACAACTTGGTTTTAGTTACAAGTCCTAGAAGCCTTGGTTGGATAAACGCTCTAGATCCATTTGTGGGTTGAGTTACTAGTCTTGGAGCCTTGGTTGGACAAACTCTTTGGAGCCCTGTGATAATTCTGGGTTGAGTTACAAATCTTGGAGATAGGTTCCAACAAATTCTTTAGAGCCCTAGACAGTTTGGGTAGAGACTGAACTGGTTGATGTTAGTGATGTCCGACCATGAGGTTGAATCAAAGGTTTAGGGTTGGGGTGGTTTGGATTTTTTGGTTTATTCCATGATATCCCACATTCACGCTTGGATTATGGGACAAGGGTGATTGGCTGAAAGAGAGATTTGATTTAGCCCAATCTATGGTCGAGTGGTACATGAAAGTCCCTGAATTTCCTAGATTTTGCATATGATAATATGATATCGTTTCCTCTTGTAATTAATGAGTATTTATACTTATTATTATGTGGCTTTTATGGCTATTATATCATTGTTATTAATCTAGTTATATGTTGGTTGTAAGCATGGTTTTATAACAAGTTCTAGCTATGGTTATCGATATGTTTGATCAATTAATGAATGGTTAGTGAATGCATGAGCTAAAAAATGTTATTGCAGCTATTTTGGGAGGCCATTAGACTTTCTTGATGATTCTAAAATAAGTATCAAATCCCTATGTTCAGATATGCATTTATGACCTATAGATTTCATGTTCACTATGTGTTTGACGGAATTCCTGTCATGGTTATGCCTGGTTAGGTCAAGTTCTTGACTACATTTTTCATTAATGTGTTTTTCCTTGAGTCATTCATCATTCTGTAAAGTTTTATCATGTTTTGGGGAAAGTTTTGGATGCCAGCCCTGAAAAAGTGGCTTAGATTATGGGGTTACATGCATAGAACAACAAATTCTAGACTGCATTTTCTATGAGGCATGGTCATCCATGTGACTGGAGGGTTATACTTGTTGGCTTGCCTTGTTATGCAAGCAAATGGGATACCAAATCCCTAAAAAGGCAAGTTGTATCAGGGTTTAGGGACTTGGAGTGGTTGTTTAGCTCTTGGGGGTCATGTAGCTCCTGAGAAAGGCCAGTAAGGTTTCACCTTGTCGAGTCCATTTCATTAATGTGATCTAGGGGGTTGATTCATGTCATAGTATATCTTCCTCTCAGGTTTACCTTGGTAGGCCAGTGAAACTCGGTAGATACTGGAGGAGTGGTTACAAAATTGATGGAAAAACTGTGTTGATGACAATAATGTTAAGTTTGAAAAGAATGCAATTGACTCATAACCCTTGAAACTAATTCGATGGAAAGAGTATGTCAATGAAACTAATGTAAAATTTGAAATGAAATTAATGAACTCATATTGCTCAAAACTAAATCGATGTAAAATGTATGTTGATGACACTGAAGTTAAATTTGAAAAGAATGAAATTGACACATACCCCTTCAAAATGAATAGATGGAAAATTTATGTCAATGATGTTATCATTAAATTTGGAAAGCAATGCATTAACTGATAACCCTTGAAAGAAAATCGATGGAAGAGGTACATTGACAACACTAATGTTAAAATTTAAAAGAAGTAAATTGATCCATACAACTTGAAAACAAATTGATGGAAGAGGTACATTGATAACACTAACATTAAATTTTAAAATAAATCAATTTAATATTACCTATCAAAATTGAATCAATGGAAAAGTTTCATTGATGGCGCTAACGATAAATTTGAAAACAAAGCAATTGACTCATACCCTTTCAAAATAAATAAATGGAAAATATATATCAAAGAAACTAATATTAAATTTAAAAAATAAAATTGGCTAATACCCATTGACACTAAATTGTTACAAAAGGTACATCGATGAAACTAACATTAAATTTGAGAGCAACAAAGTTGACTCATACCCCTTGAAACTAAATTGATAGAAAAGGTACATCAAGGAAACTAAAGCTAAATTTGAAAAGAATGCAATTTGACTCATAGCCCTTGAAACCAGATTGATGGAAAATGTATGTCAATGACACTAATGGTAAATTTGAAAAGGAAGCAACTAAATCTTATCACTTGAAACCAATTCAATGGAAAAGTTAGGTTGATTACACTAATATTAAATTTGGAAAGAAGGTATTTGCTTCATACCCCCTGAAATCAAATTCATGGAAAAGGTTCATCAATGACATTAATGTTAAATTTTAAAAGAAAGAAATTGACTCATACCCCTTGAAATTGAATTGATGGAGAAGGTACGTAGATGCCAGTAATGTTAAATTTGGCATTAAATAATTTGACTCATGCTCCTTGTAACCGAATTGATATACAAGGTATGTTGATGAAACTAATGTTCAGTTTAAAAAACCGATTTATACCCCTTGAAACCAAATCAATAAAAAATGTATGTTGATGACACTAATGATAGATTTGAAAAGAAAGTAATTGGCTCATACACCTTGAAACCAAATCAATAGAAAATGTACCTCAATGACACTAATGCTAAATTTAAAATGAAAGCAACTGAATCATGCCACTTGACACCAAATTGATGTAAAACATATGTTGATGACAATAACATTAAATTTGAGAAGAAATCAATTGACTCATTTCACTTGAAACCAAATGAATGGTAAAGGTACATTGATGAAACTAATGTTAAATTTGAAACAAAATAAATTAACCCATATTGCATGAAACCAATTCAATGTAAAGGTATGTCCATGACACTAATGTTAAATTTGAAAAGAAAGTAATTGATTCATGCTCGTTGAAATATAATCAATGAAAAAGGTACATCAATTACACTAACATTAAATTGAGAACAAAGAAGTGTAATCATACAACTTGAAATCGAGTCAATGAAAAAGGTAAGATAATCATACTAATGTAAAATTTGAAGACAAAGTGACTGACTCAAACCCCTTGAAATTGAATCAATGGAAAAGTTATGAAGATGACAATAACATTAAAATGGAAAAGAAAGAATTTGATCCATACCCCTTGAAACTTAATCCATGGAAAATGTACATCGATGACACTAAAGTTATATTTGAAAAGAAACAAATTGACTCATTCCACTTGATCAAACCAAATGAATGGAAAAGTCATAATTATGACACTAATGTTAAATTTTAAAAGAAAATAATTGTCTCATAACCCTTGAAACCAATTCGACGGAAAAATTGCGTCGATGAAAAGTCTAACACTAATCTTGAAAAGACATAAATTGAATCATAAAAGTTAAAAATAAAAAAATGGAAAATCTACATCAATGACACTAATGTTAAATTTGAAATGAAAATAATTATCTCATACTCCACAAAACTAATTTGATCTAAAAGGTATGTTGATGACACACATTAAATTTGAAAAGAATGAAATTTACACATACCCAATTAAAATGAATAGATGGAAAATGTATGTCGATGACACTATCGCTAAATTTTAAAAGGAAGAAATTAACTCATAACCCTTGAAACCAAATCAATGAAAAGGTACATTGAAGAAACTAATGATAAAATTGAAAAGAAAGCAATTAATCCGTACACCTTCAATCGAAATTGACATAAGATGTACATTGGTGACATTAATGTTAAATTTGAGAAGAAAGAAATTGAATCTTACCCATTAAAACTAAATAAATGGAAAAGTTTTATCAATGATTGTGACACTAAATTTGAAAATAAAGCAATTGACTCATTCCCCTTGGAACAAAATCAATGGAAAAAGGTACATAAAAGACAATAATGTTAAATTTTAAAATAAATAAATTGATCAATACCCTTGAAACTGAATGATGGAAAAGGTATGTTGATGGCTCTAATGTTAAATTTGAAAAGAAAGAAACTGATTGATATCCCTTGGACCAAATTGATGGAAAATGTGTGTCTATGTTAGTAAAATTAATTTTGAAGAGAAAGGAATTGACTCATACATCTAGAAACTAAATCAATGTAAAAGCTATGTCAATGGTACTAATGTCAAATTTGAAAATAAAGATAATAACTTATACCCATCGAAACAAAATCAATAGAAAAGATACGTCAATGAAAAACATTAAATTTGAAAACTAACTGATTGGCTTACACCCCTTGCAACCAAATCTATGGAAAAGGTATGTAGGTGGCACTAACGTTAAATTTGAGAAAATATTAACTGACTGATACCCCTTACAATTGATTCAATAAAAGATGTACGTAGATGATGCTAATGTTAAATTTTGATAGGTTGAAATCGAATCATGTCGCTCAAAACCAAATTGATGGAAAAGTTATGTCAGTGAAACTAATGTCACAATTTAAAAGAAAGAAATTGACTCATGCACCTTGAAACCAAATCAATGGAAAAGGTGCATTGATGACACTAACGCTAACTTCAAAAAAAAATTAATTGGATCATATCCCTTGAAATTGAATCAATCGAAAAGGTATGTTAATGACACTAATGTTAAATTTGAAAAGAAAGCAATAAACCCATAAAATAGTTGAATTTTAATCTTAAATAAAATGTTTAGTTACTCGAAACATTTGATTCTTAAAACTATAAACTATTTGTAAGTGATTACATTCTTATTATTCCCATTTTCCATAATTCAAATTTGCTAGTCACATTACGTTCAAATAAAGGTAATATCAAACTACTACCAATCAAAATTACTAGTGGTTTAACGCTCCATAAGTTATAATAATTGACTTTGGAGAAAGATACTATTAGTATTGGAGAGAAATAAATACAATGTATATTGTTTACTATAATAGCTCAAGTTAAATGTTTTAATGTCTATGAATTCATCCACCCTTTTCATATGATCGATATGAAAGCATGGAAAAAAAATCTAACAAATGTGACAATAAGAACAATAGAAGTAGTTTGGCATTGATCACAATGAAGACTATTTGTAATTTACCATATTCTTATTATTCACGTTTTCTTTCATTCCACATAGTTACATTGTCACTTTGCATGAAAAACTTTTGTTTTATCATTTTTCATCAGTCAAGTTATTAATAGTCTTTATCATCTCAACAAACTGGGGTAACTAAAAAAGTTTAAAATTAAAATGAATCTATTAGTATTAGACATATTTAGTATATTTAAAATGATTAGAATAATTAGATGTTCAATAAATTTTGTATGAATGCGCATGACTAAAATCAATCCAGATATATCTTAACCTTATATCTATGAAGCACTGAGAGCGATCAAATCTCTGAAGGTGCAATCCTTTCCTCAAACTTTGCACTCAAAAAAGATGTTTGCACCTTAAGAGATTTTGTCCCTCTCAACATTTGATAGATCTAGGTTGGAGTAGCCACAACCTAGGAGCATCTAACCCACCAAAATCACCCAAGCTTCGCACTCGGCTTGGGCCACACTAGCCCTTAGCATGGTTGGTTTTTTTTCCATAAGGTTTCGAACTTGTGATCTTTTTACTAGGAAAGTCCTTAATAGAACACCATGCCATCGTATATTCTACACCCCATGGACATGTGTGTGTGTGTGTGTGTCTATTTATGTGTGTTGTTTCTAACCCACATTGAATGTTAGAATGTTATTATTATTCATAATATTTTTTGAATACAACATACATATTTTATGCCAAGAATTGAATTAAGTGTACATATTCCTCTTATTAAGATCCATTTTATTAAGAATAATTGATTTATTTTTCAATTACTTCCTCCCTTTGAGAATTGGAATATTTTACTCTATTCAACATTAAAATGATTTTCTTAATCTTTCTTTCTATAAATACATATATAAGAGTCATACAACTTCTTCATACTTGAAAGTAAAAATATAATATTTCTTTTACGTTGAATTACTTTTTCTCTCTAAAGTTGACATAAATTATGCTAGTTAATAGGGATATCCAATTATTTTATTTATGATTGAGAGGGAGACTAAAATATTTTTCCCATTTACCATGCATACTAGTTGTAATATCAACAATAAACCAATCAAGGATAGTGAGAATGAGATTCATTTTTTCTTGATATAGCCTACATTGTTTTCTTTATTTATAGAATATTTTATTTTTATTTTAAAAGGACAAATGTCAACTTGAGGTTGAACATGGAAGGAATTACACATATCCCTCACATTGGACAATAAAACACATATCTGTGCAATTATGAAATTTGGAAAATTTTAAATAACTTTAAAAATATTACCTATTATTTTTTAGATTTTAAGGTTGAGAGTGAGTACTTTGAGGTTGCTCAGTGCATAGTTGAAGGAGGTTGACCTCTAGGATTGCATAGTGCATAATTCTAGAAGGTAATAAATTCATCACTATGGCTTAGGAGTGGATAGTGTGTCATGGTTTAGGGTTAAGGATTGGCCATTGATTGTGCAAGTTGTGAGGACCAAGAGAACTCCAAGATTGACTAAATGTGGGATCAGTAAAACAAGGGAGTGAGAGTAAGAGTAGAGAAAACGTTTTGAACATGATCAAAGACTGATATACAATAAAACACATGACCGACATATGCTTAGTACCCACAACTGACATGCATACAACAAAATGATGGTAAATTGACACTTATATTCAAGTGTAACACTTAAGATGTACCTTTATGACACAAGTGTCAATTGTTGGAATTGATGTGTGTTTCAGTGTTGTAGATGTGTTGTGGGTGGCATTGATGTCAACCTGGTAGCATGGGTTTTAGGAGAGTTGTGTCTACTAGCATCGAGATGTCATGATGGATATGTGATTTGCAGGTGTTGCATACAAAGTGTTAGCAGAGGATGTTTTTTTCGTCATGTTCATGATGTTATGATCATGATTGTTGCATGGATTTGGATGGCGGTCTGTTGCACTAGTTTGAATACCTTTCCATGATGATTATTTGCATAGAGGAGGAGATGGTTATACACTGTTACCAAGGATGTTCTCCATGGCATTTGGTATGAAAGCTAAATGCTTTACCTTGGTATTTGATTGAGAATGATTAAAATATTACCATGGTACATGTGTACTTGGCATTGTTATTACCACGGTATTTCCACATGGCTTTTAGCTTTAATGTTATTTACACTTGGTTTTAGTATTACCCTAGTATCTTCCGATGGTATTGGATTCAATATTGATGAGGACAGTTATATATATTTATATATTTTTGAGTTTGGTTGGTCCTTTTGAGAGTGCGAGAACATGCCAATAAGAGGGCTCCGAGAGTGAGTAGAGATTGCAGCACTTGCTCACATAGTTTTGGAGAGTTATATGAGTGTTTTAAATAGAAATTAATGATTTTTTTAGGAGAGAATTCAAAATTTCATCTTATATGTGGTTTTAGTTAGAGTGGAGAAGGATTGGTAGCTTGTGGAGTATTCGTTTGCAAAAATTTGATGTGAGATTTCCCCCCTCCAGGTCATATTTTATTATTTAGATTTTATATTGTAGAGCGATGGTGTTGTTGGGTTGCTCATGTTGAGAAGATTGAGAACCCAATGTGAAATATTTTGAGACATGGTTCACATGGAGGAAATGAATGTGTGGAGGCTTCAAAGTAGATAGTGATTTGGCAGATTCAATAGTAGGAACAAATTTATCCATCCAATAGGAGTTGGATAGTATAATGGGAGTTGGGCAAGGATCGTTGGCCATGGTTACTTCGAGTGGATAGATTTTTGTAGATTCGTGAGAGAAACAAGTTTCCTAACTAATAGGTGCCATCATACTATGAGGGAAGCCAAGTATTCTGACTTATGGTTGTAAGATAATCCATTTATAATTTGTTTAATGAACAAATAGAATATTTGAGAAGTGCAACAACAACAGGGTGGTTTTTCTCCCGAAAGGGTTTCCACTAGAAATACTTGTGTCCTTATGTGTGTATGATTTTGTTGATGTTTATCATGTTTATTATGTTATAAGCTATTTCTTCTTTCATGTTTTGTAAACTAATATTGTGGATGTGTGTTGCAAATTTCTAATCTTGAAAAAATATTTTAAATTTATATAAATTCCATCACTACTAATTCTCCCCCTACTCTCAATAGTGATCTAATTTCCAACAATTGGTATCATATCCAATTTTCTTCAATAAAGATTAATCTCTTGGAGAGTAGAAAATGGATCATGGCAAATGGGCCTCCAAATAGACATAAATTAAGGCCCATATAACCATCCTTCAACACATTAAACCTCTCTTTTTTCATTAGATGATGTATTTTTAACTTTAATATGTCCATTAGAAAGGGTTATGGATAATTGTATATTTGTGCCTAGTATTATTTATTTTTGTTGAATGTTATTAGAATATTGGGAAACTTATGGGGATTTGGAGGAGGAGATAATCTATGGACTTTCTCCCTACTACAGGAGGATTAATATTAAACAATAAATCAGCAAGATATTATGTAATTATGGCACATATTGTGGGACTCCAACGATTGAGACAATCTAGGAATGTGTTCCTTGTCATTTAATGGAGATTCCTATTATTGGGAGTGTGATCGACTAATCAAGGGATTTTGGGGGGAAAAGCTTCCTCCTCTCATGATGAATTATTCCTAATTATTTCTTATAAGTACCAAGTCGAATTTTTCTTTAGGGGTTGATAGTTTTTAGTCTTCTTGTGGAGAGAACTCGTATTTTTGCAACTCCACTTTCATTACTTCCAGGCATGTAATTGTATTAGTGGCAATAATGAATATTGGTGCAATGTTCAGCTTCTAAATATTGGTCTCCTTCATAGGACTATGAGTTTCCTTGGTCTTGGCCATGCCAGGAGCCTCAGAGCCCTTTTGTATCATTTATGTTTCTTCTTTTCACTTCTTATTCACATGCATCTCTTGTACTTGTTTTTTATTTTATTTTTGCATTTAGTATTGATGGTTTCTTGTTGTAGGATTGGGTTAAATGGTTGGAGTAAGTTATTTTGCAGGACAAAAAGAATACTTTTATCATTGTAATGGATTTGGAAGGTCATAGTAATCATTGAGCTACTTGGATTAGCTTGCATATTCCCAAATCTAGACTTCTAGAAGTCCCTTGTGGTAAATAGCAATAAATTTCTGCTATTTTTTAGAGCACGTTAACAAGCTTCAATCAAGTTGATTCCACTTGAATTAGATCACTAAAAAATTCTATTTAATAAAAAAATTACCCATTTCATTTTCACTTGATTAGGTTAGGCATTTGATAGAGTTACTAGCTCACTAGTTCTTGAATTTCTAGATTTTAGACTAGTAATTTTATGCTAATTTTTTGAATGGGTCAGCAGAGGTATTTTTGAGTGATTCCACTTGGAATGGACACCTAAGGCATCCTTGTAAATAAAAAAATTTGCCCCATCCAATTTGGATTTTACTTTCTTCATCATTCGATGAATTATAGTTTCGTGTAGTAAATTTGTTGTTTCCTTAGTACTCTTCCACTGTGTATATACTTGCCCGTATTTGCTCAAGAAGCTTGGTTATTATCCCTTATGTTTGAATCAAGAACCCTAGGATCTAAATCAATTAATAGGGAAGACTAAATACCACTTAGGACTTGCCTCTTTACCCATGCAAAATATTTCAGCGATTTGTGTTAGTGGACAAATTTATGAATTGGATAATACAATGATGATTTTCTTGATTGCCACCTCCAATGAACTTTGTTAATGGATCTAAAATATTTGAAATGTAATGGTTTACATTCAGTTCATGATATTTATTTTATGAAATTAGAATAGGTCTCTTTCCTTGTATTTGATTTCTTTCAATATGTCAAGGTTTCCATTTCAAGCATTTCATTTTCTGCAATTAGTTTAGGGTTTGATTTCATTACATGCACTCCATTACATCATGAAAACAAATGAAGGACACATTGTATGTTGCACATATAGTGCCAATACCTCTGAATTTTATACGAAACCCAGGGTTGATAATTAAAGTTGGCAGCCTTGGGAGTTGCAACATTCTTGTTGCAACACCGAGGCTCATCAATGCCCAGAAGAAAGAAGAGGATGTCTCAAAAGATAAAGATTTTGGAGAAGGAAAATAATCAATACATTTCAAATGAAGCAACAAATTTTGAAATCCTGGCCAAAACAATTGTGTCATGAGGTAATATGTTGGAAGAATTTTTCAATTATGATTATGGTGGTTCTACTGAGTTACATAATGAGGAAGAAAATGATGTTGCTGTTGTTAAGGCTGAGTATGAATCAACGATGGTAGTAATCAAATAATTAATTACTAAAGTAGAAATACTAACCTCTTCATATAACAATTAGAAAATAACTTTTTGAATTTCCGATGATAAGGAGAATGGACTAAGAGAAGAAATCAATGTACTAAAAACTCATCTTGAGGAGGCAAAGAAGATTGAGGAAGAAATGGGAAAGAAGTATATAGAAAAGGAGAAGGAATGTGTCAAATTGGAAGTAGAGGTGATTTCACTAAGAAGAGATATAGAGAAGAAAGACATACTATTGAAGAGCAGCCAAAGTACCTCATTTTGGTAATCAAATTGCAACATGAAGAAAGGAGAAACTAGTTTTTTTTGCATCCACAAGTATAACCAGTGATAGCAGTTAAAAAAGAATCAAGAAGGAGATTTATCAACAAAAATAATAATCAAAGAAGGAGCTCAAGGAAGATAGGCCCAAGGTTATGCCAAGAAAAACATCAAGGATATCATTTTCAACTATGAGATGCTTCAACTGGTAGAAGCTAGGACATATTGCAATAGATTGTAGATCCATGTAACAAGAGAAGTAGTGGTATAAAAGGTCCTACGAAGTTAACAAGCAAGGAATACAACCCAATTCATGGATTTAATCCAAAATCAGGTATAGTGGTCATTTTTTTAGTTGCTACTCATGCAATGATTTTGGTCATAAGGCTATTGAATGCAGGTTGCATGCAAAGAAACATAGAATGAAGAACAAGAGATATGAGCCTTCCCTCCATTTTGCTGGCATATTAGGTGTTATGTGTGTGACAATCTTGGTCATATAACAAAAGATTGCAAGACTCCAATCTGGTTGAGGCTACCTAATCAAGGAATGAAGAATATACAAAATAGGCCATGTATGAGGACAACTAGACATTTGCATGCAAGAAAGAAACCACTAAAAGTTTGGGAGAAGAAGGACCCACAAGGACCTACAATAAGAAACTGAGGTTCACATGGCCTCATAGGGAGCTATGGTGCATCATGATTTTAAATGGTAAGTTGTTGAAGGTGTTTCCATAGAAAGAGAAGTGCATATAAATACACTTTCTTGATGAGAAGTTATGTTGATGATTGTATCTAGGTTCATTGATGCATATCTTTTTCTATGGTATTTTATGATATTAGATTTGTGCTGCTAATGATATACATGCAAAAGCTATTCTGATCAGGATATTATTTGTTATGATGAGTAGAGATGAAACATGTTCAAGGGGATAACTTCATATGCTTCCAATATTTCAGTGGCTTTGTGACATCAATCTTCCTTTGAGGAGTTGGTTATGTATTACATGTTATGTGCTTATTTAACTTTCATCTACTGTGGGAATATGGTTGTGCATCGTTTATATGTTTCCTACATGAGATTGACATGCAGTTGGCTGGAATTAGTTTATGGAAAAATTCATTTTGGTTTGATAATATTATGCATGAGATGGTTGCATGGATATAAGTACAATGATGGTGTATGGTTATAGCTGCTAGCATAATTCTCATGTTAGAGATTTGTAGCCTATATGCAGAAAATTGGAAGTTGTTCATGTTGGATTCTTTTCATAATGCTGCTGTTGTTGGACATGGTGGTTACTTTCTTATCACATGTCATATCATTAGCTTGGTCACTTTCTACTTTTATTGGATATTTTGTCTTTATAGCATATTGATGTATCGACTTATTTGCTGGTTGAAGATGATCTTCTTTCTTTCTGATTTGTTGCTTGGAGTTAGAGCTTGTGCTATAGGAGTATGGGTTCATGTTGTTGATCAATTTGGTATATGATTCTTATATTTATGAGGATGTTTTACTAGTGTGATATTGTTGTTGTTACTACATCATTATATGCTTGTTGTTGTACCAGTTCAATTTATATTGGAGAGATTCATGGTCCATATGAAAATTATTGTTCCTGCTATGTTTTGCTATAAAAATATGATATATTGTGTTGAATGGTTTGCTATGTTTATGATTCATGATGCTTCTATGTGTTTCTAGTTATTGATAGTGATGCTAGGAGGATTTTCATGTTGAAAATAGGCTTCATAATGTTGTTGATATATGCTTTGTGTTGGGCCATTATGCACTGTTATAAGTTATTGAATTTTGCTTAAATGAGATGTTTGTTATGGTTGGTAATTTGAAGAGGCTGACATATGTTATCATATTATAGACAATGTTATTATCTTGTTTTCATGTAAGGTACATGTTGTTGATCACTTATGTCATGTATAGAGTCGTGAGCCATGATTGTCATGTGCATATTTTGAGTCACGAGAGTGGGTGTAGCTATGTGTGGTCTTATTGATGTTGTTGTATAGTTACGTATCATATTTTTTAGCCATGTAATAGGAATATGAAACCCTATACTTTGTTGGATATCATTCAATTATAATCATTGGTCCATGTGGAGTAGTCTCTTGCATGTGAAAATGAAACATTAGTGGGGATATATATAAATACACATTCAACCATGGATATGTTTGCATTTAGTGGAGTATGATTGGCCAGGTTGTTATGACTCGATCATCATGTATTTGATCCTCCCATGTTTTATTTAGAGGATCTTGGTACTATTAAAAGATGGAGATAGAACATTTGATTGAGATATTTTTGTCGTTGATTATTAGTTTTTGTTTACTTGCTAGTATAGTGTGGAGATGAAAATATGAGATGGAGAGATTGTATATATTGATTTCGTTCAAGAGTTGATTGGATATATGTTGTTGTTGGTGTTGGATACCTATACCAATAGGTTTCATATTTCATGATTGTCAAATTCAAATGCCAAATATGCTCTGCTTTGCTCACACAAAGATCCCATATTTCCAAAAGAAGACAAGGTGTGTACATACTTTCATGTTTACTAAATTTTGATGGATGGTCCAACAGTCTAATCTGGATCATGCCATTTTCAATTTTCTGTTGTAGAATAGAGAAAGAAGTCTGTCCAAACTGTTTAATCTTGGCAGACCAATAGGTAGGCAGAAAAACTAAGGTCCCCAACTGCTTAATCTGGGGCCTTGGAAGCAATAAGGGTAGTGCTAAATAGGCAATCAAAAGAAAAAGCCAATGGAAAAGAAAAGGCACATAAGGGTCTACAAGTCCAAGTGCACACTCCAAGAAGAAACAAAAAGTGTTAGGCAAGTAGATGGGTAGGCAGATGGGGTTGCAGAAGTGGTATTCCTTTCAAACTGAATCTTGCTGGTCAATATAAGGAAAACAACACAATGGAGTATGTCTAACTTCCTTTTTTCCTTGTTTTACACTCATTACTAAAATCCCTACACCAGTTGTGTTTGTGAAAAAATTCGAGGTTTTATGTTGGTTCTGGTTTCCTTTAAGAGCCACATTTCTTGTGAAAAATTCTTTTCATTTTGATCTACTCCCTAAGCTAAGTGGTTTTCAAATAAACTTAGTGATATCACTCCTCATCCACCTTTTCCCTCCATATTAACCCCTAACTTCTATTATCTAAATTCCCTATGTCACCCTTTCCCTAATATTATAACACCATGGTGTATAAACCCCAAGCATTCTATAAATATCCCCCCCTTGGCATTATAGCCATATGTTAACTACTAGGGAATCAAATTGACATTTAGTCAGTTTAAGAACCCCAAGCCTTACCTCTTTAACTCCTTCAGAAATCATTTAACCTATTCAAACCCATCATTTGCTAAAAAACCTTGGAAAAAACCCATTTTCACCCTTAACCCGCTCAAACAGAAAAATTTCATAAAATACCCACTTTTTTCGACTTATCCAAAGTCCTGGAGCTATGCGCGATTTCATAAAAAATACATTGAAAAACCATGCAAATTCGCCAATTTTCCAAAGTCCCGCCGGGCACGAATTTCATAAAAAATCAATATTTTATTGCCCGCCCGACGTTGTATCGTCCGGACAAGTCATTGACCCGTCGACCGTCCGATCGGGCGCCTTTCATCCAACAGCCCACATGCAAATCGGACCGACCCCGACGTCCGTAAGTTAGCTTCCAATATCTGTCAGAGGGTGACGTTAGGCCACAGAAACGCGTCACCCGCACAGCGTATCGGAGCCCCCTCTGACAACTCCACTTCCCTATGAAAGGCGGTGCGATATCATACCGCCTACGGTTTCCTGTTTCTGCCAACCCGCCTTGCCAACGTCACTGCCAGCATCACTGCTACGTCATCGCCGAGTCGGTGCCCTCGTCCGCCATTGCTCCACCTGTCCGCCACCTCACCATCCCCATGGACCACTCATAAGCTGCCACGTCACCTGATGATGTCATCCGACGTTGACCCCACCCAATGATGTCATGCTGACGACATCCGAAAAAGGCGCCAATGTTCCAAAAAATCCATATTTTGGCCAAAATTTCGCGTTTTTTGCACTTTTTGCAAAAACGACTGTGGTGTCTTCTGCATGTATTTTACATCCAAACTCACGCCAACTTGCTGAATTCGACCTGGAGACCATCGGCGTGCCAACCCACCTGCATTTGTGACCAGGACTATCAGTGTACCAGGTATTTATCCCTGTGAATCCTCTCTGTGCCTGGTTTTGTCTGCAAATCGACTAAATTAACTTAAAACACAGAAAAAACACACAATTGACCGACAAATCCCCTGTGCCTAGTTCCCATTTGAAGTTACAAGGTCGAAATTCACGAGCTAAGCCTTGTTTACCAAAGATTTCACAAAACCTACATTCTGTTCGCGCAATCGTGAATAGGGAACCCGAACTACACTTAATTATCGTGAAAGAGTCTGTTAAGGACAAGTATTCGCCCTTTTCTAGTGCTGTGTGCAGTATTTCAATTGCTGCAATTGACCCTTTTGTCCTATGTTTCTCAATAAATCACCTCTCTTTCCAAGAGACACTCTTGTCTGTTACTCTGCACAGTAACACTAATTTACATACAAAGCAGAGTTTTTAAGTAACCATGGATACACCAGTAGCAGCTGTGGCCCTCAATGTTGCCCCTTTAAATGCCCCTCAGAGAGATTTGGAGTGGCAGGCATTAGCAGATTTGGATTATCAAATCTCAGAGGAATTTCTAATGCACAGCAAGTTCCACATCCACCTGTTAAATGAACTAAAGACTAAACATGAGACTGGAACAGATGTATTGGGCATTTGGGATTCATTCCTCCCAATCTTCAAGCTTCCTCAGGTCAATTCATTTCCTGACATAATTCACCTATGTGCTGATGGTTATGATGCCACTCAGAGGGCTGTGCTTGACCCTTCAGGCTCAGTTGTTTTCTATATTACCCCTGAGGCCATCAGAGAGATGCTGTAATTCAAAACTGAGAAGAAATTGGTTCCTT
>APFE030375490.1:16555-40243 GCA_000404065.3 Pinus taeda | reverse complement strand
TTCAGTTATAGTAATAAAGGTGTAATTCTTAATTGCTACCCTTTCACACTATATCTTTCACAGTGATTATTGTTTCAGGAATTCGAGTTTGCTCCTGAGGAATATATCTCTTTCTCACACCCAGCTTAGTGGAAAATTCTTAAATGCTTTTCACTGGTTGTTTACATTTCACCATCATAATTTCAAGTTTGTTTTATGAAGTATTTAAATGGCCCTGTAATTCCAGCTGCTCAAACTCAAGATTTCATAAAACCCGTAGCCACAGACTCCATTGCCCAATGGACTAAAATTATCTGCAGATTTCCACTTTAGGTACAGAAAGACATCCTTTCAACCAAACATAAACCAAAACCCCTACTTCATAACTAGCCTAAAATCTCCACAGAACAGAGACAAACCTTACAGAGAGAGCCCTCTTTGATTACAATTGGGCTAGAAGCTGTAATCCAAAGATTGGTTAGTGGTTACCACGGCCATATTCCCTTGGAGTCAAAGGGAACAACCTGGGTGTTAACAGTTGGTATAAATTTGATCAGATTTGTTGCTGCTAGTTGGTCACATTATGATGTTGTTCCTATCTGTTGGTGACTGGACATGATGCTACTACTATGAAATGGATTTTTCTACTGTTGATAGGAGATTTATATTACTACTCTAGTGTTGTTGATCGAGCATATCTTATGTCTAGGGGGTGTTTATTGCACATATCTTTCTATTATGTAGGGAAGTTTTGTTTTTATTCTCAACTTTTAGTCCTACATATTAATGTTCATCACCTGCATATGATATTGAGTGGAGTTTCTGTTTTCTTTTATGGATCCCATTGCATGGAGAGGAGGATATATAATTTTTCCTTGACATGTTTATCCCTTTTCCATTGATGTCAAAGGGGGAGAATGTGGGGATGGAGATCAATTTTCAGAGGATAGTTTAGATGGTTGGATCAGCTAGGGTTGCCATCAGTGCCAAAGGGAGAGATTGTTGGCATTGATGTGTGTCGAATTGTTGCATATGTGTTTTTGGTTGGAATTGATGTCAATCTGGTAGCATGGGTTGTAGGAGAGTTGTGTCTACTAGCATGCAGATGTGATTTCCAGGTGCTGCATACAAAGTGTGAGAAAAGGATGGAATTTTCCTAATGATCATATTGTTATGATCATGATTGTTGCATGGAGTTGGATGTTAGTGTGTTTCATTGGTTTGGATGCCTTCCCATGATGATTAGCTATGTAGAGGAGCAGTTGATTATATAGTGTTACCAAGGATATTTCTCATGGTATTTGGAATGCTAGCTAGATGGTTTACCTTCATATTTGATTGAGCATGCATAAAATATTACCATTGTACAAGTGCCCATGGTATTAGTTTACCATGGTATTGTTATTACAATGGTACAACTGCCCTTGATATTGGTATTACTATGGTATTCGCACGTGATATTTTGGATTTTTCTTTGACAGTTGTACAAGTGCCCTTCGTATTGGTATTACCATGGTATAGGTTCCCTTAGTATTGGTATTACCATGGTATTCACACACAGTATTTTGGCTTGTTGATTTAACAATTGTATAGGTGACCTCCGAATGTACATGATGTTGATTACATTGAAGACCCATTTGATGGAACTTTAATTTGTGCAGTTTTTCCACCTGATCACGATGAACCAAATGGCCCTACCAAAGCTGGAAATTCATGGGTTATGGTTTCCCAAACTACCAATGAATATGTCAGCCTTTCTCCATTCTTTCATAGTTTGCAATCTAAGTCGACGACTATACAAAACTAAACAGAGTTAGGGTTTTTAGATACACTGACAGAAGGAAGAGAATGGAAACTTGGTTTGAGTTAGGAGATTTCTGAGGCAGGTATTGCACTTGAGGTTATCAATTTCGTTGAAGGTTGTTTTTCTCAACGTTTTTATGAAGGGTTTACAAGGGGGGAGGGTTTCAGCGCCTCTAAAACCTGTATTATTACTTGTCCACGATTCCCCTATGGTGATGGAAACTTGGTAGCACACACCCTAGGAAACAGATCTTTTTCTATGGCCAGAGTCATTCCATCAGATCAACAAACATTGGGGCTTCAAGTGGATACCAAGTCGAGGTTAGTTTATTCACATGGATCACCCTCATATACCAATGGCTTCACTCCAATGCATGCTAATGTTGGGATACAAATCCCGTAGGAGAAAGGGTTTTCAGAGACAAGTTCTAACCCTAAACATAAAAATAAAATAATAGTACAAAGATCTGAGAAAAATATATATCTATGATATTGGGAGACGGGCTTAGATTTAACGAAGTAATCGACATCCCTCAAAGGGTTCGGGTAGGAAGAGTGAGGGGTAAAAGGTATTCATTGGCTTGATTAAATAAATGGATGCATAAAATTGGGGAAAGGTATTGGGTTACGGATGGTTTGCACTCAAATTCGATAATGTTGAATAGCTTTGTTAGGTTAGCAATAACCATTGGTATATTGAACAAGCTCCCATTTAGTTCAAGCGATCATCTCCACTATTTGACCTAGAGAGGGAGAAATTCATGGTTTGGATTATCTAGTTTAGATTACCGGGGCTCCCCATGCATCTATGGATTGAGGAAATTTTTCGATGCATTCACGATGATCTCAAGAATTTTCTAGAGTATAAAAAATCACTCTTGGAGATGGGTATAATGACTTGCACCCGTGTGTTAGTATATCTAGACACCAGGGAGGGGTTAGTGGCTACTCTCATTTTGAAGTATAAAGGATATACACACAATCAAAATCTAGACTACGAGGGAGTCCCATTCCCTTGTCGGCGTTGCCATGAAATAGGGCATATTTACAAGGATTGTCCTTTGCTTCATAAAAATCGAGAGGCTCGAGCTAGGAAGGGCATGACTGACGGTTTGAATATGGAGAGGTCTAGGGATGGTAGGAGTCCAATACAGGAGAAGCATGATATGTTGCATGGTTGGTCTAGCTCCCAACAAATGGATGGCATATTTGGTCCATCAGGGGATCTGGTCAGGAGTGCTCCACAAGCAAAAAATAATGGCCTCTTGCTCTATACCTCTGATACTGAGTACCTCCTCTACTCTCCCTTCTCATGATACTACATATGTTATTCAATCGCTTTCACATCTATCTATTTCAATTATGGTCTCCAAGTTAGGAAGGGTTTCACTATCGCATATTGGGGTTGTCCAATTTCTAATTAGATCAGTCATTATTTGTTACCCATTTCCTAGTCATTCCTTATATATTTATGAGGGTTATCCTCATGACTCTCGTAGAGTTCCCTGACATAATATGAGATCACATCTAGGGATGGGTCCCAGGACAATGACCTAATGAATGCCAGTGGAGGTTTAGGACATCCATCCCCATCAAAGATCCCCAAGGCTCCTCGGGGTAGACAATCTCATATATCCAAAGCCATATATCAAGCTAACCAAGAAGTTATTGTAGGTTGGCAACTCTCGCTTGATAAGGTCCTTAGAGCATGAAATCCCCTAGGCCATGTTAAAAAATCAAGTTTTTATCATATAATTATAGGGGTTTGGCTAGTCACCCCAAAAAACTAGCCCTTAAACAGTTGCTTCTAGAGAACACATTATATGTGTTTTTCCTACAAGAGAAGTTAGGATACAGTATGAACATATCAATTGTGTTGAATGTAACACTAAGAAATTAGAAATTCTATATATTAGATGTCAGAGGTAGAACTGAAGGTCTGCCTTTAGGATTAATCCTATCTCTCTAAAACTTCCAAACACTTGGGGATGTGATGGTATATTAGTTGTGGATGTTTTCTATGGAGATATTGGCATGGATATTAGATTACTTAATGTATATGGACTATGGGGGAATGGGATGACATTCTAGAATAACTTAATGAATAAATTCTTTATGCAATCAGTAATATTGTGTTAGGAGGGGATCTAAATTTCTCGTTGGGCATGTCTGAAATTTGGGGTTCCCACACACAACAAGATCATCTATCTAATTTTTTCCTCACTAGATTGAACATAGTCACCTTGTTGATATCAGGATTCTAAGATTTTACCCACCTAAAGGAATCGATGAATAGGGGATCAAGCACTTTCCCATAGGATAGATCAATTTCTTATTATAGAAACATTTTTGGAAAATATCTCGCTATTAAAGCAATGGGTTAGTTCTAGAGGTGCATCTGATCACTTCCCTATTTATTTGGAACTAGTTGGGAAAGTCAAGAAACCCAAATCCCCCTTCAATTTCAATGCCACATGTTTGAAGGAAAAAAACTTTATACATATTGTTAGAAGTAACTGGAGACACGTAGAATCATAGGAGTAGGGATAAACAACAAGATGATTAAAAGACAATGTGAAGATGATCAAACAAAAATGATAGACTGGGTGAAATAGAAAAGGAAAAAGGACGAAGAATATCTTAAGAACATCACTTCAACAATCAAGTTCCTAGAGGAGACTAGTGGAGGAGAGTATGATAACAATGAAGAAAATTTGCAGTTGATCCATGTTGAAATAAAAAATAAAAAATTACTCAAAGATGGAGAGAAGACATGGAGGCTTTGAATTCGAGCCATCTAGCATCAGGTGAGGGATGACAATTTTTTTTTTTTTTTAGCAATTTGCAAAGGGTAGAAGGGCCTTTGACACTATTTGGGAACTATTGGATCAACACAGAAGGAGAGCATCCACCTTTATGGAGCTAGAAAGCATGGGGGTTAGACATTTTAGATCCACCTTCCAGGTATAGTAGGAATTCTCCTTAACTGATTTCATATAGACTACATCTCTTTTTCCTCACTACATTGATGAAGATGAAAATAATGAACTTATGGCCCCTATAACATAGAGTGAAATGGAAGAAGTGCTACACTAGTTCAAGAAATATAAGAGCCTTGGAACATATGGTTGGTCAGTATAATTTTTTTTGTAATTTTATGATATAATTGGTATCGATATTCTGAAGGTGGTACAAGAATTCAAACCTCGGTAAAGATCTACGATGCATTTAATTCCACTTTCACAACACTTATACCGAAGCGAGATAAATCCTCATACATTTGATGACTTTATTCCTCTCTCACTCTAGAACTACATTTACATGATCATTGCTAAGATTATAGCTAATAGACTAAGACCTATTCTCTCTAATCATATCTCAAAATAAAAAAATCATTTCGTTGAAAATTGTCAGATCCATGAAGCTATTGGTGTTTCTCAGGAGGCAATGCATAGTTTAAATACCAGGAAGCTAAAGGGAACAATTATTAAGATTGATCTGGCCAAAGCATTTGATAAAGAAAGATGGTTTCATATCATAATGTTGCTCACACATTTGGGTTTTCATATCAACTTCATCAATTGGGTCATGTGCTCAATCTCATCAGCTTCTTTTACTATACTAGTGAATGGTGTTGCCTCTAATTTCTTTTGTGTTGAAAGCGGACTCAGACATGGATGTCCTCTCTCTCCATTAATATTCCTCCTCATAATAGATGGAATCCAAAAAATTATTTCAAATGCTAAATTTGAAGCACACTCAAGGGAATCGATATTATTAGAAACCTATCATTAACACACCTTTTCGTTGATGATATCATGATATTTTTAGATGGGATGAGAAACGATGTTGCCACTCTATATCAAGTCATTCAAACTTTCAAAAATTATACTAGTATGGATATCAACCAACTCAAATCAACCATTTCTATTGTAGGATGCTCAAGAGATTAAATATCTTATATCACGACAAAATTTCCCTTCCAATTAGTCGACATGGAGGAAGGTATTAAATACTTAGGTTTCAAGTTGAGGCCCAATGATTATAGGAAGATATATTGAATGTGGTTGATAACCAAAATTGAAAAAATACTTAACATTTTGTGTCATATATGGTTATCCTGGGCTGGCAGATTGGTTCTTATCAAATCTATCTTGGAAGCTATCCTGATATTCTAGATGGCCCTTGCTTGGATCCCAAAAGGAATCCTCAATATAATTAGGTACAAATGTTGTGTTTATTTATGGAATAGGGGAAATTAAACACGGGGACTTAAGTTTAGGGGAAATTTCCCAAATAGATGGAGTAGATGGGGCTTGAAGGATATCTAACCATTCCCTATGGCCTTGGCTGCTAAACTGGGCTGGAGGATGATATCGGCTTGTAGTCTTTAGACAAAGATCACTGTAAGCAAATACATTTACCCCCTCTCACTCATTGATTGGATTTTCCTTAATATGAAGTATAAATAAAATATTTCCAATATTTGGAAAGTTGTCCTTGTGCCCTTCAACATCATTGATTCTAGAATTGCATGGAGATTTGGATCTGGGAATCAAGCTATTATTGGCATAGACCCTTCGTCTGGTTGCAAAAATAGATTCACTCTTCCACAAGAGATCATCCTATTTCTAAACAACCAAAGGATTGAAGCCATAAATTATATTTCTAATCTATATGCTACATCTATATGGGGACAAGGATGGATGACAACACACGAACTAAGCATACCCGAAAAATGACACCCAAACTGGCAGGATTATGTCAATATATTAAAAAAATGACATGTACATCTCACTAATAGGGATGATGAGCTGATCTAGTTTCATTCCCAAAGGGGCATATACAATCCCAAAGAAGGTTATCTCATTGCATACTAGTATAGGGAGCCTATCATAAAGTGTTGGTGGTGGAACAATATATGGAAATTAAAATCCCACCTAAAGCCAAATTATTTTGGTGCATTCTGTCTAACAATATTCCTACTACATATAATTTAAAGGAAAAAGCCCTACATGGTCCTTCCTGTTGTGCCCTATGTCGAAATGCAGATGAATTTGTAGCACATTTATTGATCTCCTTTATAGAAGAAAAACAACTATGGAATTTGGTTTCCCAATCTCTTGCTATAAACTACAGTTGGAAAGGAGGATAGGTTGACATTCTATGGCATTATTGGTGTTAGCAGCAAAAGCCTATAAAATTTTGGAATTTGTCGTGTCTCATTTGTTGAGCCATATGGATAGTGAGGAAGAAAGAGAAAGTGTATATCGTGGAAAAATTTGAGGCCATTTTTCTTGCTATAAATACACTCATTCATGACGATCTACCATTTTTGCCACCTCAAATAATCTCAGCAAAGGTCATTGATCAATCAAAACCCTCAGCTTATTTCAATGGTTTTGAAAATTCAAACAAATGTGGAGGTGGCACAATATTTTACATTAGAACATCTCATTATTTCAAAATGAGTTATTGCTTTGGTATAGGCTCCAATAATTTTTTTGAATTAATGAGCTTGAAATTGATCCTGTTATTTGTTCTTGAGAAGGGATGGAACAAAATTACAATTATTTGTAGACTCAAAACTACTAATTAACTGGTTCAATCGGACAACCCTCTATCACACACACACTTTAAATAATATTATAGAGGAGGCACATCTTCTTAAGAATCAATTTGATGACATCGTATGTTCACATATTTATAAGGAGATGAACACCATTTATGATTGGTTATCCAAGGTAGGGGCACATCATATTCCAAGCACATGGTTGATCCACAAGAACAATAAGATAGGTTATTATTAGTACTACTGTTATCCTTTTTCATAATCTCTGACATTAGAAGCACAATAGTACACAGTCTTTTTGACATTTATATGTGGATACAACAAACCTATCGACTAGTATGATTCACTATCTATTTTGTATAATTTTTTGTTTTAATATGGAAAATATGACTGTATGTGAGATCTTCTAATAGGATCATTATCTTTTTATTATATCCTGATAGAAATTAAATTTCCATCTCTTTCGTATGGATCAATATGCAAGTTGATGCGTCTCCTACATGTAATTTTCATCTTTACTTTAATGGAAATTACGATTTTCCTTGGGGGGAAAAACAATTGTATAGGTGCCCTTGGTATTGGTATTCCCATGGTACAAGTCTAGTTATTACTAGTATTACCATGGTATTTTCACGTGGCATTTTAGCTTGCATGGTATTTACACTTGGTTTTGGTATTACCCTAGTATTTTCCCATGGTATTAGATTCAAGATTGATTAGGATAATTTTCTATATACTTGTGTGTGTCTTGTTGAGTTTGGTTGGTTCTTTTGAGAGTGTGAGAGAATGCTATTGAGAGGGCTCTGAGAGTGAGTAGAGATTGTAGCAGTTGCTCCCATAGTTTTGCACAGTTATATCAGTGTTGTATGCAGATATTAATGATTGTTTTGAGGAGAGAATTTAGATTTTTGTCTTGTAGGTGGCAGTAGTCATAGCGGAGAAGGGTTGGAAGCTTGTGGTGCATTTGTGTGAAAAAATTTGATGTGAGATCCCCCCAGTCATTTTTTTTATTCATATTTAATATTGCATAATAATGGTGTTGGTGGTTTTCTCATGTTGAGAAGATTGAGAAGACGGTGTGAAATATTATGAAACGTAGTTTGTACGGAGGAAATGAAGGGGTTGAGGCTTTAGAGTAGTCAATGATTTAGTGAATTTAATAGTAAGAACATATTTCTCCATCCAATAGGAGTTAGATAGTCCAATGGGAGTTTGATAAGGATCATTGGTCATGGGGGCTTCTAGTGGATAGATTTCCATAGATACAGGAGAGAAACAAAATTCTAACTAATAGGTGTTAGCATACTATGAAGGAAGCCAAGTCTTCCATCTTATGGTCGTAATCTAATCCATGTGTAAATTGTTTTTCAAATTAATAGAATAATTGAGTAGTGCAACAGTAATAGGGTGGTTATTCTCCTGAAAGGGTTTCCATCATAAATACTCATTTCTTTATATGTTCATGCTTGTGTTGATGTTTATCATGTTTATTACATTATGATTTATTGCTACTTTCATTTATTGATAATATAATAGCATGGACATGTTGCAAATTGAGAATCTAGATATTTAAAAAAAAATGATATAAAGGCCATCACTACTGATTCACCCCCCCGTGCACAGTGGTGATATCGTTTCCAACATCTATTTCAACCACAAAGTGTGGTATTCCATTAGAATGTGTTTGACACATGTTCTAATGATAAATAACATCAATTAGTGCAAGAAAGTGTGTTATAGCTTCCTCTTGAAATTGTGCCATCTTATTCTTTAAGATGTGTGAAAAGAAGTGAAAGTGACATATAAAATACTGAACGTGATGCATGCAAACACAAACAAAAGAAAAGAAACACATGTAATAATGAAGTAAGGAAAAAGTGACACTTGTAAAATATAGAGGAAGAAAAAGGTGATGCATCTAAGAGAAAAACAAAGAAAAAGAAACACTTGAAAAAGAAAAAGTGACAGTTGAAAAACACAGTCAAAAGGTTAGGCATTTGTGACCATGAGTGAGAGAATTATCCTTATTGTCAAAAAATACACAAATATCAATCTCAAGGGATGAATATAAAGGTGAGCTCTAGACTAGACTTTTCATACATGGAGAGAAAACATGAAATTAGGGTTTATTATTAGTGAGTTCACTTAGTGCATATTGGGAAACTAGGAGCCAAGACTGAATTGATTGACTTGAAGAAGTGCACTCCCACTCTCAGCAAAAAGTGTGTAATCACTATCTATAGAGGATTCACTCACACTGTCACTAAAAAGGATTGCACTATCTCTATCTCTAGGAACTATGCAAGCACTAGAATCAAGGACTACACAAGCACTATCCAAAAGGGTTGCGCAAGAAATATCTCTACAAACTTACAATCACTATCATTAGGAAATTCATAGTCACTATTATTAGGCACTACATAGTTACTATCATCTAGGACTGCACAATTCCCTACTTGCAAGGATACACATTGATTGTTAGGCTTGCATAGAATAACTTTTCCTTGCAAGCATCACAATATAAGAATTCCACTTAGAAATCTTAAAGGGAGACTTGAACACTTGAAAAACATGACCGAGCATGATGTTAATGCCTTGAAATGAAAGATTTCATGACCATAAGGAGTCTCCAAAATTTGGATGTAGGAAAATTTTGGAGGTTGTTTGTCGTAGCAACAACAGGAGGGAAGAATTTGTCATTATTTAATGTTGTTTCAAGAATTTTATGTCAAGGTCATTGCAAAACCTAGGTGAAATAATGTGGGACCTAATCATATTTATCGCCTGGAATTAGTAGAATTGGGATGTTCTATTGATGAGCTTCTAAATGATAATTTTTTCTAAGTTGAAGCTTTTCCTAATTACTTGGAAGATATTTTAGTTTCTCTGACTATTGGTACTTTCCATAAAGGTTATTCCACAACAAAAAATATGTTTCTCGTAGTTAGAGAAGTTTATTATCAACTTATTGTAGGTTAGATATATAGATTAGGTGGTAATAGTATTCTATGCATTTGTGTTTTCAACCGTGAATGAGTTGATATTCCATGGGATTATCATAGTGGATTTGCAGGAGATCATGTCAGAGGAAACACTACTTCCCATAAGGTCATATAAGTAGGGTTTTAGCAGAACCTAATTAAGGATGCCAAGGAGTTTTCTAAAACTTGTGATGTTTGTTAGAGTGTTGGGAGACCTTTTCATTGAGATGTACTTCCATTCCATCGTGTTTTAGCATTATAGGATTTTGAGAAGTGTGTTGTTGACTTCATTGGACCTATCCACCCTCCGGCGTGACATTCACAAGACAAATATTTTATTACTACAACTAACTATCTCAAAAGATGGGTGGAGGTTACTCCAGTAGGAGAATGTACCACTATTACTCTAACTCGCTTCATCTTTGACATAATCATTACCACGTTTGGTTGCCTAAGTAGTTTATCTAGTGATAAAGTATCTCATTTTATTAACGATACTCTCACAACCGTGAATCAAGAGTTCCTCATTCAACATCATAAAAGCAATCCATATCATCCTCAAGCCAATGGTATAATGGAGGCATTTAATAAGATTTTGAAAAAGGGTCTCAGAAAAGTTTGTTTGGCTAATAGAGACGATTGGGATGAGAGAGTTCCTACAATGATTTAGGCTTATAGGAAGAATAGTCCCTTTCAATTGGTATGTGGAAAAGAAGTTGAAGTTCCCGCAGAATTTATCATTCCTAGTTTATACATTGCACAATCCACCAAGATGTTATATGATGATTTAATTATGGACAAATTCCAAGAACTATGGGAATTGGATGACTATTTTCTCCTAGCCAACTTTCATCAAAGTGTGGAGAAGTAGAGGAACAAGGCTAGGCATGATCACCACATTAAGAAGAAGTCTTTCTCTTTTGGAGACCAATTTTTTTTTGTATGACAACAAGTACCTAAAACATCTAAGGAAAATATTAATTCATTGGTTTTAACCATTCAGAGCTGTGAATATTAAATATTTAAGAGTTTTTTTAGCTTTCAGAACTTGATGGTATTCTTCGACCTGATCAGGTGAATGGTGCTTAACCGAAACCTTATTATGGTCCTTAATTTATATACTTTTTCTTCTCTCTATCCAAGAGCCTATATTAGGACATAGGTTAGAGTTGATTAGTGTTTTTAGTCCTATTAGTTTATCTTCAATTCCTTTTAGTTACATTAATTGTTTCTTATTTTTTTGCTACATTATATTATAACCTATTTTTGTGAAGGAGTTTGAGTCTATTTGTCGTTTAGTTTTCAATTTGAATATTTTAGCTATGTGTCTTTTATGTCACTCATACCTACTATAATGGTTTGATTTAATGTGTTAGCAAATACCTTTTGGGTTATGTTCACTATATTAACACCCTTTTGAGTGTGCCTTATCCAGTTGTCTGCATGATATGATGCTTGGGATTGGGTTTCCATCACAATAAATTTTATAATTCTATTTTGATTTGGATGATTCTTTTTCTACCTACCTCATTCAATGCTAAAATGGGAAATATACTTTTAGGATTTGATATGAGTGTCTATAAGTATTGAGAGTTGCATCCCTGCCATTCACTTGTTCTTGAGTCCTAGTTGATCTTTCGCCTTAGCATCTATGTTTGAGTCTTTAGGTCCCCATTTTCACCATCGTCCACATATTCACCAAGTATAATACCATAAGAATTTAAATATGGATCATTTTCTCAAGTATGTCATTCCGTATGAGTTATCGGATCCTCAAGTCCACTGCCTGGAGGACCTAAAGGGAAAATATGAAAAGGTTAGTCTGGTTTATAAAAATTTCACTAATGGTGATCTCTTTTTTCTAGCTCTGAAGCTCATGGTGTGTAGGGATTTAACCTTAACAATATTTGACAATGTTGCTCCATAGCTGAAACCTTTATTGAATTTGTTGCAACTTTATACTATCCCCATGCTTTCAAAGCTACTAGTGTTTGAAACCAAAGGAGAATTTTCATGTTGTACCATATTTTAAATCAGTTGAGTTTACAATGGTTCACTTTGTATGGATAGGAAATATCATTTCTATGTCAATGAAATCTATGTTTTGACAGAATTATTGGTGGAGGGCCAAGATGTCTCTAGTGGGATCTAAGCATAGTAAGAAAATAGGTTCGACTAGTTTATATTACAAGTATGGGATGAATCACTAAGGAAAATGGTGTTCTATCAATCTATTAATAACTAGTAGATTCAATTTTCCTATAATATCATAGTAGGGAAGATCACTCATCGATATTCAAAAGGAGAGTGTACCCTCAACATTACTTGTGTTTCTAAATTATGTGATTGGGGCATCCCACTCAACTGGTGTAAGTACCTACTTGATGAATTTGTTCCAATGTTGACAGGATTCCTATAAAAGGGGAGGTTATTTTGTTTATGGATACTTGATTCTTTCTTTACCATGTATAAATGACATGATCCTAATGGTCATGTTCTCCATGTCCCATTATATAGAAAAACCATAGCTTGCATTTATGACCCTTAGAAGACTTGTTCTAATTCTACTATCCTTTTATTTTAATGATTTTTTTTTGGTACTTGGAATAACCAAATTATTGAAGCCACCTAGAGTATGAGAGTTCCACAATCCCTTCTTGATAAGCATGCTTACCATATCTAGTTTGATATTGATCATCAACATTTTTATGCCCATCCTAAGGCTGCAGAAAAAGATAAGTTCTACACCTACCCTTTGCCATATTATCTTTCATAGGAAGCCTTCCACCAAGAAGTTATTATTTGGCCTAGAGTTCAACATATCCTTAAACTTGATAGCACCTATTACATTCTCGGAACTCTAACCTAGTGAGACATACCAATACACATTTCTTGATCATCCTATAAGCAAAAAACATAACCGTACTCTCTTACTTTTGAGCTAGAATACCATCGACCTTTGATTAAGAGGTGTTACTCTCATTCTGTTAAAACCATTGTTTCTCCTAGTGCTCCTATTAGAACTATGCCACTTGCAACTATATTCATTCTTGATGCCATTTCTCTTCAAGCCAATACCTTCTACCTTCCTTCTATTCCTATGGTTTCATTAGTGACACCATCTACGGTGCAAGTTGTATCCACTATCCATACTTCTATCGCTCCAACAATGCATTTTTTTTTCTATTTCTCTAAACTTGCACAAATTTATGATGATGAGCCTCTCGAGCCTATTGTGCTAATTCTCATAATGGATGAGTCACAGCCTTCTACTTTTCCTCCTATAGGTTAGTCCCACACTTTTCCTTCTCTATAAGAGAATGATGCCCCCTGATATCAATTCATAAATTCCTTTTACCCATTCAACTAATAAGAAAATTGTTGAGCCTTGATATAGGAATCTTTTGCTTGTGGATGTATTAAAAAATCACATGTAGAAATTGAAACTTAACCATAGAAATTTAATGTGCATAGGAGAGAATAAGAAGAAACACATAAAGCATGAAAAGAGGATAAGAACCTTCATAACGGAGTTCGTCCAACTTGGACTACGTTGTCGGGCCCTACTTGATCAATGGGGAGGCCTTCATCATTAAATTTCATGACGAAGAGGAATACAATCATCAGTTACAAAAAGGAGTCTTATACCTCCATTCTGGAAAATGGCCAAGAAATGGAGAGCCTCGTTGTAGAAACTAGCATCACCATTTAATTTCTATCGCCGAGAGGTGCAAAATCAATGTAAAACTTGCCCAATTCTGACACTGGACCATAACTGACCCCCTGGAAATTGTGCTCAGGCAAGGTTCCACCCCCTGTTCTTAGTTTCTCAGGGTTCCACCACCTGGTTTTTGAAATCCATGCACTCCTCCCTGTCCTACACACTGAAAAAATGATGGCATTCCAACATGATGTTGTTGGTGCATTGGCAAATAATAAGAGTGGTTAGGGAGGGGTCAGGCGGTCAAACCCCACCCCTCCCATTTTACATATATAGTTGCATTTTTATGGGTGGCTGGTCCACTATTTGGGTGGCTACGCATTGCCTGCCGTTGGAGGTTGCATGTGTGGTGTGAGGTGGTGGGGCGATGGGGTTGGCAGCCCATGCCCCCACCTAGTAGCCCGTCGTTAGATCTATGGAAGGTTCCCAGGGTGGTGGGGTCATGGCCGCCCAACCCAACATGTTTATTATTGCCATGTGGGGTGGTGAGGTCATGGCCACCCACCCCTAGATTTAATACATTTGTTATACGACCATTGGGAAGTGGTTACGCCGATGGGGGTGGTGGCTCGTCGGCCTATTTTCATATATATTTTTATTTTAATTAAACCAACCCCACATTTTCTCAAAATTCAAATCTAGGCCGAAGGAGGCAAATTAACTAGGCCACAAATTCGCCTGGAATTTGGCCCAAGTTGGTTAGAATCTGGTGGTCGGGTTTGGTCAAAATTGCGGCTCCATTAAGCTTGCCACATGGGTAAGTCAACCCTCAAATTTGACTGCTTCCATCTTCTCCATACTGACTTATATTAGAGCGTTGTTCACACCTTTGGAATCAATGTGGCGAGCACTTTGATTTGACGTCAAGTTAATTGTCTTTCTTCCACTTTGAATTTTGAACCTTTTTCATGCCCCTGGTGTCTTGAGATCCACCAGGATCAATCCTCCCTACTAAAGGGCTTTTGGACTGCAAAAGCGTTCACACTTAGCATGCTATTTCAATCCACACTTTTAATCACCTGCACATGAAACTGGTACATTCTTTCAATCATGAATGCCATAGATGACTCAACAGCTCCTCCTTGCCAAGAGTTCATAGCACACACTCATTGGCTAAGGATTACATAAAAAGTAATTATTGCCTTAAATACTAATAAGGGAAGGCCAAAATATCATCATTGCGTCTTGAGGTGATGGGAAACACACCATCATTTTTACATTTGCTTGCAATGTAAGATTTACAATGGTGGCCATAATAAGCTACTACCCCTAAAAAACCAACTTAATAACACCAGATCACCGTGAATGGGGTGGATTCATTTGTTGAACATGTTCACCTTTTGACTCTTCTGGCGATGTTTCCAGAGCATGGAGCATTGGACATGTGGTTTGTTGGTGTCCCTCATTGTTGCAATGACTACAACAATTCTTTTTCCTCCAAACTTTCGGGGTTGCCTTCAGGTGCTTTCCCCTTGTGTTCCTTCAATAAGTGTTCATGGAGCCCTCACTATCGTTGGACTGTGAGCAAGGAATTTCATTGTCTGTTGTTGGCTAGTTACTAGTTGCATTGGAGCTTTCCCCCATTTCGTTTCTAGTGTATCAGAGTCCTGCATGATTTGGCAACTCCTTGACTTTGATGGGGTTTATGATGCCTTAGCCTTTAATGCTGAGTCCCTTTCCTTGATAACCCATTTTCTTCTATATTTGGACCCAATCCCTATAGTATCCTTTTCAAAAGAAACAAATTCATCATCATGAAAATTATATGAAATCAGAGAATCACTTTTTACCTCCAGATAGCTATGTTTCAGATGTTCGAAAGCCTCATCCTTGGCTTGCAACTAGCATAGTAATCTTTGTTTTTCTTCCCTTGCCTCCTGTAGAAGCCTCCTGAGCTCAGCATTCTCTACTTGGATGCAGTGGTTGATCTCCTCAAGTTCTCGGAATCTTATTGTGGGGAGTGTTCTTTTTGTTATGTTGGTTGAAATCCATGATTCATTGCTAGAATCAGACCCCAAATCTATGGGTCCTCCTACCATGATCCCAAAGGCTACAAACTTCGTCTCATCATTAGAATCAGACCCCAAGTCAATGGGCCTACCTTGTGAAAATCCTACAGTTGTGGCCTTCTCATCTTCCTCTGACTTGGAATCTTGGCTTTGTTGCATGTTGGTGATGGCCTTCTACTTCCATTTTCTATCATTCCTCTCAAGTCTGAGCTCAAGGTGTAGCTTTCAGCAATTCTCTTCTTCATGCCCCTCTTGGCTGCCACAGTTCTCCTTGAGTGGTCATCTTGTCCATGTGTTCCCCTATTTTCCAAAGGAGTTGCCTTTACACTGGTCGAGTCAATGGTAGTAGGTTCAAATAATAATAAGGAATGTCTAATGTAACTATGTACTGATCCAATATACTTAGTTACTACTTTAGGTGAGTAAAGTGCAATGCCCAAATTAAGTGCTTGTTTTCTAAACTCCTCGGTAAAATTTTGAACATCCTAACCTCTGCCCTGCCTTAAGTATTGCCACTCTATTAAGGATTTTTTCTTATAACCCAAGGGATAAAATTGTTCTTTTAATGTAGAAATGAAACTAGGCCATGAGGAAGAAAGATTACCCACACTCTTACTGCTTCGCAATTTTCTCTCTCACCAGATGAGAGCAGTGCCACTCTGCCGAAGAGAGGCCAATTGAGCCTTTGCCTCATCCTCTGCAATCTACTGAATCCTGCAGTAGATCTCAATCTACCTAATCTAATTATTAAGCTTCTCTACTTTACTTTCACCTTATACATGGGAAGATCAAATTTTACATCTAATTTAAAGAAAGGTTTCTTATGTACATCCCTTGAATTTCTATGATGATTATGATGGGAGGAAGAAAAACTTTCACTCGTGGAAGGAGAAGGAGGTGGATCTCCTCCATCATCTTCGAGCACTAAGCCTTGTCCTTTTGGACTTTTTTTCTCTGCACTCTCAAGTTTTTCAAGTCTTGAGAACAACTTCTCAACATGATCAGCCATTGTGTATAAATTCTTGCAGAAGTTTACCTCCTCTTCATAATGAGCCTCTCCATATTCCATGTTTCTCCTTTGATGTGCATGCCCTGCTTCGAGATCGAAAGGCTTTAGTTTCTCTTCGCCTCTTCGGAGCATGTTCCTTGTTAGCATACAAACATGCAATTCACATCTAAAAAGACCCGATCTCATACCACTTGATCTAGGAATCTTTTTCTTATGTATGTATTAAAGAATCACATGTAGAAATTGCAACTTAACCATAAAAATTTAATGTGCACGAGAGAGAGGGAGAAGAAATACATAAAGCATGAAAAGAGGACAAGAAGCTTGATAACGGAGTTCATCCGACTTGGACTATGTCTCCTTGCCCTTCTCGATCAATGGGGAGGCCTTCATTAATTAAATGTCATGAGGAAGAGGAATACATTCATCAGTTACAAAAAGGAGTCTTATACCTCCATTCTGGAAGATATCTGAGAAATGGAGAGCTCCGTTGTAGAAACTAGCATCACCATTGAATTTATGTCACCGAGAGGTGCAAAATTGATATAAAACTTTCCTAATTTTGACATTGGGCCATAACTGACCCCCTAGAAACTGTGCTCAGGCAAGGCTCCACCCCCTGTTCTCAGCTGCTCAGGGTTCTGCCACCTGGTTCTCGAAATTTGTGCACTCTCCTCCCTGTCCTGTACACTGAGAAAATGAGTTTTTATATTGGGTTTCAAGTGGGCATTCTAACATGATGTTGTTGGCATGTTGGCAAATAATAGGAGTGGTTAGGGAGGGGTCGAATGATCAAATCCCGCCCCTCCTTTTTTACATATTACAATTGTGTTTTTATGGGCGATGGGTCCACCTTTTGGGTGGTCATGCCCTACCTGCTGCCGGAGGTTGCGTGTGTGGTGTGAGTTGGCAGGGTGATGGGGTTGATAGCCCGCGCCCCCACCTAATAGCTCGTTGTTAGATCTGTGGAAGGTTCCCAGGGTGGTAGGGTCATGGCCACCCACCCCAGTTAGGCTAGCGGGGGTGGTGGCCCATTGTCCTATTTTCATATATTATTTTATTTTAATTTAATCAACCCCACATTTTCTCAAAATTCGAATCTAGGCGAAAGGAGGCAAATTAACCGGGCCACATATTTGCCCAGAATCTGGCATAGGTTTTCCGGAATCTGGTGGTCGTGTTTGGTCAAAATTGTGACTCTGTTAAGCCTGCCACATGGGTAAGTCAACCCTCAAATTTGATTGCTTCCATATTCTCCATACATACTTGAATTGAAGTGTTGTTCACACTATTGGAATCAGGGCAATGAGCACTTCGATCTGATGTCAAGTTAATTGTCTTTTTGTCACTTTGAATTTTGGGCCCTTTTCATGCCCCTAATGTCTTGAGATCCACCTGGATCAAGCCTACACAAGATACCATAAGTCCACTTGTAGCTAGTAATGTCCCTTTCCAAGATGCCTTGTCAAAGTTTATTGGGTAGATATAAACTTGCAAGTGTTGTATATGTGCTCTCAATCACATGACATCATTCCATTGCTACCTTTCAAGGTTTATGAACATGTTTGGCATACCATTTATCAAGAGACAAAAGAGACTCCAAAGATTTCAATACAGGGACTATCATACAAGTTTGTTGCTAGCACCAAACCTTTGTAGTCCATATTTCCATCTAGTGATATGATTACTATTGTATACCTTTAGTAGTGGTTGTCTAGTAAATTTTTCCAATTCATCAAGGCTTCGTCATATTAGCAAGAACAACACATGACTCCAGCATAAAAAATGGAGCTTGATATTTCTTCGGCTCATCATCAGTTGCAAAAGAAACTTATTCAGGTTATAGAGGAGCAAGATCAACTCCAGTAAAAAAAGGAAAAGGTTGAGGAAAAGATAGTTGATGTAAATTCCAATCTTATTCATATTGGGCTTGTGTTGGTGGAGATAATCTTGCTTTACCTAATGATATTTCATTCTATGAGCTATTAAATTTCTTAAAAATTCTTGAATATGTCTTGACAACTTTAGTTTCTAACAATAAATAAATTTAGACCATTTTGTTTGAGTTGTGGTAGAAAATCCTTGATCCAATAGAGGAGTTGATTAAGCAGATAAACCTTATTGTCATGAAAGGTTCCACTATCTAGTTCACCCTCCAAAGTTAGACATAATATTCTCGAAACATTTTAAAAAGGTGCAATATTTTCTATGTATCTTAGCTAAATGCAACCAACCAATATATGAGTTATAATATAGATTAATAAATTACTGGGGGATGCTCTTGCTATCATTGATCCCTCTAAGGAGCAGAACTTATTTGACCAAATCACACAAAAGGATGCTTACATCACTACTTTGGAGGATAATTTTGAACACGCAAAACAAAACTTTTAATATCTTAAGCCAACTATTTAGGATCATTACATTCAGCTACAACAACTTACTTTAACTACAAACAATGAGTGTAATGCTTTGTTTGTCACTCTATTAGATACCCTAGATGTTGTCACTACTAAAAACATTTTTTATAAGGGAATTTTTTTTATTGTAGAAATAGGAAGAATTCTTAGACGCATAACTCCTTCCAGTAAATTATCAACACCATTCTTAAGTTGGGTCCTTCATTTGACAGAGAATCATATGTGCAAGTGAAAAAATGACTCAATGGAAATTCAATAAGTTGTGGTTGGGGCTTGTTGGTTCCTTCATTTTTTGGTAAATTTTGAGTAGAAAGTGGTCTTAGGAAGAAGAAAGTGAGATTCAAATGATCTCTAAATTGATTAGAAATCAACTACATAAAGAAGAAAATGGGAATTGGAAAAAGGATAGATGGACCAAACAATTATCTTTGAAATTTTCAAGAGAGAGAAAAACAAGGATTGTTAACATCAAGAGAATGTGAGTTATAATTGATTTTGTCAAAGAACAAATAGAATTGATCGTATCAACCCACACGATTCAAGTCTGTCCACATAAATGGAGTGGAATGTGTTGTAGATCCTAGCGACAACCTCTAGGATGAGAAGAAGGTCAGTGCCTAGGACATCTTAGTGTCTTTTGAAAATAAATCAATGCATCTCAAGAGTTAAATTAAAAATGATTTAAATGTAGCTAAATTACCTTATTAAGAGGTAAATCACATTTTATACATTAAAAGAATTTCATTCCAAAGATTTAATTTTTAGTTATGGTGGCCTACACATAGGGAGTGGAGTTCCTTTAATTATGGCAGTATAGGTGAAAGAAGAAATGAAAGAAAGAAACCTAGTGCAGAGGGCTAGTGATAGAATCTTGTGCACTAAATTCTACTAGAATTATAAGGAGACAAACGGGATAAGATCAAAAAATATGGAGCACATTTAAGGCCTTCAATCTCACACACTACAAGTACCATTTTCCATGACATGACATAGAGAAATATGATATACAGGACTGAGTTCCAACAACTACAATTACATACTTTCCGAGAGGAAAGAAATGTTGAGATTGCAACAAGATGATGGAGCTTAGTGAAAAGAGTCACCTTCACTAAGTGGGCCCGCAGGCAAATTATGGCGCAAAGTCTATTTTTAGACATATGGATCATGTCTATGAGTTGCAGGATGATATTTATGGATGATTGGTCAAGTTGGTAAAAATAGATGGACTTCTATTTTTAGACAACAACGGTGACACTGTCAAGTCTAATTATAGAGCAGTCAAATATTATTAGCTTATAATAATATTTAGACTATAAACTTTATCTTATTCTCTTGGAGCACTTCAGTTTGAGCTACAGATGTGGCACATGCATCTGTCAGAAGGAAATATGTTTTCTTTTTGGGTCAGTTGAGTTGTTGCATGCATGACTTCAGTTAGAACTCAATCAGTTGAGTTTGGTGGAGTTGATTGTCGAGTTGATGGAGTTGTGTTCAGTTTGACTTGGTTAAACTAGTTTTAATTAGTATAACTGCAAATAGACTAATGATGAGTTGTTAAACTAATTATTAACTCATAATGCAACTAGAGAATACATCAGTTAAATCAGTTGCATGTCAGGGCATGTTCAGTTCAGCAGGGACAAGTGTTGGAGGATCAGATTGCTATCAGTTGTGACTATAGTTGTGTATGAGGATTTGCACAATCAATGGGATTGAGTTATGCCAATGAGAATTGGCCAATACCAAGTGATTATAGCCTCTACTCACGTGATTCCCAGTGTGAGTGATTCTTTTGAGGTAAATACGAGTTTGGTTCAACCATTCTCATCCATTCTTGAGCAAGTATTGAGCAGTGGAGGCAGGCAAGTAGTGGAATAGATTTGGAGATAAGATCTGAGCTATATTGTGTGTAACAGGTGGAGATAGTGTTGAATACTTGTGAGAAGTATTGACTATTGTAATGTTACATGTTCTCAATCATTAATATATAGATAGTGTGGGGTTTTCAGCTGTAAGCTTTCCCTGGGTTACATACTGTGTTAATGTGTGCATGCTCTTGATGTTATATTGTTATTGATGCTGCTATATTGATGATCAATGTAGAGGAGCTTATGTATAATTGTGTATGTATTCCACAACAGTACATGATTAGGATAATCTCCATTGAATATGTGTTTATTATTCAAAATTTCTACATGGTATCAGAGTTGTTGATCATCAGATCTACTAGTTAGGAAGTGTCTACATTCTATTTCTTCAGGCAGAGTCTATAATCGGGCTAGGTAGCCTATGGATTCATCCTTCCTTTGGAAGGTGAGATATCTAGTGAATGCCCATACAGTTGATCTCTGTACAAGAAATACCTTGTTCTCATGAATTCTAGATCAGAAGTGGTTGAGTTGGAGCTGGTGGAATTCGAATTTGCAGCAGTGTTTTCTTGGTGTCAAAACTAAGATGTCTTTCATAGGATTGCGATTGGAGTATGCCCTTGAGGGTAGTACGAACTATATTGCATGGAAGGACAGGATGGAGGCTGTATTGGATGATAACGGGAAGAAGGAGTTCATAGATATGGATGTCCCAAAGCCTACTGATGCTACTCAACCTGATGCTTGGAAAAAGAAGACTGCAAAATGTCAAAGGATTCTGTTGGAGGGCGTGAAGGATCACATTGTTTCCAGCCTCCATGGAAAGGCTACTCCATATTTGATGTGGAAATCATTAACGTAATTATTCCAAAGCAAGAGCGATCAGAGGAGGCTGGCACTCAAAGATAAACTCAGAAACATCGAATGCGAGAAGGGTGACAGTATGCCCAAGTATCTCACGAAGTTCACTTAGTGTCGAGATGAGCTGGGAAGTGTGGGGGTTATTGTCGATGATGAGGACTTGGAGAGCTTGGATCTCCTTGGTCTTATGAAGAGTTGGCATTCCTATCAGGACTTTGTCAATGGTCAGGAGAAATTGCCAGGATGGGAAAGACTGTGGTCAGATCTTGTGCAGGAGGAGATCAGGCGGAGTACCAGGGACAGGTATTCATCAAAGGGAGCTGATGAAGAAAATTGCGCTTTGGTGGCTAAAGCAAAGAAAGGGAGGAGCAAGAAAGCCTCTCAGTCTGGCACGAAAGGCAAGAACCAGGACATGTCCAAGGTGAACTGTTTTCATTATCTCCAGCACAGACACTATGCCACTAATTGTCCGCAGAAGAAGAAGAACAAGCAAGCTGTTGGATCTGTAGCAGGAGAGGCTCTACCCTCATAGTTTGAGCTTGATTTTTCATTGGTCACATGCTTGGTTTCAAGTGTGATGGGATCGGTGTGGTTCTTGGACAGTGGTACGTCTTTTCACTTGACGGGAGATAGAGATTTGTTTTCTGATTTGGAGGACAAAGATCTTAGAGTGCACATCGAGATGGGCGATGATGGTAGATATAGTGCGACCGGTATCGGTACCATTTCCTTTGAGAGGGAGTCTCATAAACTCTTCATATTGAAGGAAGTCATGCATGTTCCAGGATTGAAGAAGAATCTTATCTCTGTGGTGATGTTAGAAGACAAGGGGTATGATGTTGTTTTCAGTAAGGGAAAAGCTTTACTGCGCAGCAAGACAATTGGTGAGACCCAAAAGATAGGGGTTCAAGTAAGGAACCGTTATCAGTTGCATGTAGATGGATGTGTAGCAATGGTAGGCAAGGAAAAAGGATTGGTGAGCTGGGATGATGGTGAGTTGTGGCACAGGAGATTGGGTCACCTTCACCATGGAGCCTTGAAGATACTGCAGCAGATCACTACAGGGCTTCCTAAAGGCACACTTGCGCAATCATATCAGTGCAAGGGGTGTACTTTGGGGAAGTTTGTGAAAGCCACCTTTCACGAGAAGGATAGTCGTGCCACGACGATCCTTGAGAGAATTCACACAGACGTGTGTGGACCTTTCTCAGTTGCTTCGACAACAAAACACATGTATTATGTGATTTTTGTTGATGATTTCTCTCGTAAGTGCTGGATCTTCTTCATGCAGAAGAAGAGCGAGACATATTCAAAGTTCTGTGAATTCAAAGCACTGGTCGAGAAGGAGTCGGGGAAGAAGTGAAGGCTCTTAGGAGCGATAATGGTGTTGAATACATCTCGGACGAGTTCAAGGATTTCTGCAAGGCAGAAGGGATTCGTAGAGAGCTCATAGCTCCCCATAACC
>APFE030375490.1:0-13852 GCA_000404065.3 Pinus taeda | reverse complement strand
TAGTTCCTAAGGATGAGCTTCAGGACGTGGATCAGCCACAGGACGAGGTTCATGGAGTGGAAGAGACCACTCAAGCAGCGCCAACCACCAGAGGGCGAAAGTGCTTGACAAAAGTTGAGCGACTGGCTCAAGATGTAGAGAAAGTTGTAGGACCACCTACAGCCCAACGTAGACAGAAACAGTCACCTGATCGATACACTGGATACATGGCTCTTATGAGCAAGTGTGTTGTGACTAAGCCATCCTCTTTTGAGGAAGCTGTGGAGGATCCCGCATGGGTAGACACCATGGTGGAAGAGTATGATTCTATTGTCAGAAACAGTGCATGGGAGATTGTTCCTAGACAGGAAGGGAAATCAGTGGTAGATTCGAGATGGATCTACAAAGTGATGCAGATGGGGTGGCACATTCATCAGTTGGATGTGAAGACTGTGTTCCTTCCTAGAGATTGGAGGAAGGAGGATGCTACTTCAGCAAAGGTAGTGGATGCCACTGGTTACCAGCAATTGGTGGAGTCGCATGTGTGCAGGCTCAAGAAAGGCACATCGGGATATGGATTGGGTGAGGTGAAGCTATGTGGCTTCATGGATGCAGATTGGGCAAGGAGCTCAAGAGGCCGAGTATATGGCAGCAATGACATCAGGTACCATCATATCAGAGATTGTGTGCAGCAGAGGATCATGTTACTTTCATACATTCCAACGGAGGGTCAGGATGCTGATATTCTGACGAAGGCTCTCACCAGGAGCAAATTCGAGTACCACCGAGGCAGGATAGGGGTTGCTGATAATCCATATCTTGTCGAGAGGGAGTGTTGAGATTGCAACAAGATGATGGAGGTTAGTGAAAAGAGTCGCCTTCACTAAGTGGGCCCGCAGGCTATTTTTGGCGCAAGTCTATTTTTAGACTATGTCTATTTTTAGACATATGGATCATGTCTATGGATTGCAGGTTGTTGTTTATGAATGATTGGTCAAATTGGGAAAAATAGATGGACTTCTATTTTTAGATCACAATGGAGTGACTGCTCAGTCTGTCAAAAATAGAAAAGTCAAATATTATTATCTCACAATAATATTTGGACTATAAACTTAATCTTATTCTCTTGGAGCACTTCAGTTTGAGCTACAGAGGTGGCACATGCAGCTGTCAGAAGGAAATACGTTTTTCTTATGAGTCAGTTGAGTTGTTGCATGCATGACTTCAGTTAGAACTCAAGTGAGTTGAGTTTAGTGGACTGGAGGTGCAGTTGATGGAGTTGTGTTCAGTTTAGCTTTGTTAAACTGGTTGTATTTAGTCTAATTGGCAAATAGACTAGAGATGAGTGGGGTGAATTAGTTATTAATTAATTCACAAGTTATTAACTCATAATACAACTAATGAATACATCAGTTAACTCAGTTGCATGTCAGTGCATGTTCAGTTCAACAGGGACAGGTGGTAGAGAATCAGATTGCTCTCAGTTGTGACTATAGTTGTGCACCAGATCTTGCACAATCAAGGGATTGAGTATGCCAATGAGTTTGCCCACGTATTTGCCCACATTTTTTAGCTTATTCTCACGTCCACAAAGAGCGAGTGACTATTTTGCAGGTGAAAAATGAGTTTGGTGAGCCATTCTCAACAGTTCTTGAGCAGGTATTGAGCAGCGGAGGCAGGCAAGCAGTGGAAGAGATTTGGAGATCAGATCTGAGCTGTATTGTGTGTAACAGAGGTGGAGATACTTGTGAGAAGTATTATGTTGTGTAATGTTACATGACTCAATCATTAATATACAGATAGTTTGGGTTTTTAGCGATATGCTTTCCCCGGGATACATACTGTGTTAATGTATGAATGCTCTTGATGTTTTATTGTTATTGATGCTGCTATATTGATGATCAACGTAGAGAGGCTTATGTATTGTGTATGTTTTCCGCAATAGTACATGATCAGGATAATCTCCATTGAATATGTGTTAAATTATTCAAAATTTCTACAATAAGTTGATTCATATATCAGAAGAAGCAAGGCAATCATAGGAGAACTTCTGAAGCAACCATAGCCTCTTGATCAATCCACATCACCATTGAATTTCCAAAAATTCTTGAAGATCATAATTCCACAGGAGTTCCCAGTCTTGCTAATCAAAAAAAAAATATGATTGAATTTATAAACTCTTGTCAGCCCTAACCCTCCCTTCTTCTCCATAATTAGATATACAAGTTTAAATTCTTTGAAATTTTAACAATAAAATCATAGAAATGAGATCAGAAAATACCTTTCAAACATATCCATACACCTTGGAGTTCTTGAAGGTTGCAATTTTATCCATATGCAGACAACATGTTTTCTGCTCCAAATTACAGCGAAAACCTCCAAATCTAAATCAAGAGAAGAATATCTCAATTAAAGCTCGAAAAAGAGCAAACCCAAAAATTCTCAATCACATCCAGCTTTTAATGCATTTCACTAGGGTAAAAAAACTCAATATACCCTACTATATTTTCCGGAGCATTGATAAGATGGCCTATATTGTCCAGAAAATAGAGTATGAACATCAAATGAAGAGTCTCTTTCATCATTCCCTCATTAAAATCATAGTCCTTTATCATCTCAAAGAGATCAACATTGTTGGTCAAACCAATTTCAGACAAAGCGAGACTTTGGGTTGGGCACAACACTATTTTGCCAATGACTTGGCTGGGTTCCCAAGTCACAAAAATAGTAAAGCTATCTATGAGGGCATGAAAATTAGGGAGTGGAAAGGTGTGCCAAGGTGTGCCTCGATTCTAGTCAAAGTAGATATCAAAGATATTTTATTCAAGGCCATTGAATTGGTTTACGAGGAAAAAGTCTAGACCCATAACATTTATTATTGGAAAATCTCATTTCATTATTTCAATTGTTACAAAGTTGGACATGTTCAGACCTAGTGGTTAGAGTTGAAGGCACTTTTCTCCAACAACAAATAAATTTTGTGTAATCTCTTTCTTTTTCTCGAGGTTTTTCACTGTCTTGGTTGTCGGACAATGGGTCTTGTCAACAATTAATTACGTCCCACCACAGTTTCAAATGGAAGTTGATATTGCTAATTATGAGCCCAATCATGTCCACATGAGGCATTCAAATCCTAGTATGAATTTACATGTGACTCTTCATTGTCTTAATAGATCACCTATAACCAAATCATGAGGTGTTTCCAAGATGGATGGTGTTCCAAGTTAGATATTTAATTTGAGCATGAGTTGTCCAAGGTTGTTTTCATTTTGAGCAAAAATAGTAGTGCAAAAGAGCTAAGCTCTCATTCTAGCTTTGAGGTAGTAACTATCCCTAAGTCTCAACCAAACTCCCTTTCATTTAAGCTTTTTAAGCCTCTTTTGGTCCCCCATGGTTCTAGAGCTTTGCCTAAGCCAAAGTTCTATGTTAGAGTGAAACAAGATAAGTTTTCAATGGTCATTGGTAAGGATATTAGGTTCTAGGATATCCCAAACTTGTTAGAAACTACTTTGGTAGGAAGATTTTATGGTAAGACAGTGCAAAAGGCATCTCTCACTACATAGGTTTTCGAAAATTGGATGTTAGCCCTGGGTTATATGTCAGTTTTCCATGGATTTGTTTGCGGTTGGATAGACTTTCAATTTTGGCTGAGGGTGGACTATAATAAGATGAAGGAGATAGAATGGGATTGGGGGAAATTGAGCCTAGTCTTGGAAACATGGTTGGTGGATTTTGATCCCTCTCACAAACATATCTCGGTGAAACAAATTTGGGCTATATTGTCGAGCCCTCCCTTTGTCTTCTAGATATAGGAGGCCCTTCACACAATTGGAAAGAAGCTTGGTTGATTTATTTCTGTGGACCCTAATTGGTATGTTTCGATTAGTAGGCATTGGGTATGGATTCTAGTCAACATAGATATCAAAGAGTGTTTATTGAAGGTGTTTTCGGGAAAATTAGTATTTCTAAGAAATGATAACCCTCTAGGTTTGGTAGCTAACCTAGAAACAATAGTTAAAACAATTCACTATCTTTCCTATGAATGGCAGATAAGAGAAATATTATAAGGAGCCAACCTGTAACTTCCGCTTGATTCCTCGCTTGATCTCTCTCTCCTTTGGCTGATCTCGTTGCTCCTCCCCATAATTAACATGCTTGGAGAGTACCTACACAATTACAAAAACATAGACCCGTCAAAGCATAATGATCCATAATTCATTAACATCATAGAATTGAAAGTATGATAAACGTATGAATGCATTGACAGATTACACAAACATAAGGGAAAAATATTGAAAAGCTTTATTAATAGAAAGAAGGATTACAACCCATAAGTTCGATCCAGTGCCGTCCTCCCAGCTTCAAACCTTCTTCACCTCATGAACAACAAGAAATTCTGACATTACCACAATACTTTGCCTCAATACTAAAACCATCAACACTTCCTTATCACTCAGAATTATTTAGCCCCCAGATCCGTTGGATGAGTGATCCATTTATAGATGAGTGAAGGAGGTTGGGTCATCAATGATGATGATGAATGCCTTTCTATTTTTAGGAATTGGTTCCATGAAAGAGGGGAATAGGAGGTGGATGTTTCCTAATTCCTTTAGTCATCCTTGGGCGAACTCAGAGGGGCAGGTGGCACTGGAGAAGCTTCTAGAGGTTTCCATGAGTAACTGATTCTTCAAACTCTCCCGGAATTTTGTCCAAGCTCGACCATCGCACCCTAAAGAGGGCCTAAGTGCGATGCATAGCACTTGGTCAGTGTGGCACCTACTATGCATAGCATCCTAATGAAGGGCTTCCTACAATGATCTCTTTGAGACACTTTTTGGATGAATTTTGTGATGGAACTTTTGGGGAATGAGGCATTTAGAGGACTAAGTTTCTTTAGGGCATAAAAAAACTATATTAGGGGTTGATAAACCCTAATAACATCGACATGTGAGTTGGGGTTGATGTGCCCAAATAAGTCTGTAACAGTTGCCCCCTAAAGTGTGAGGTCGTAAATATCTATGTCGGGTGAAATGCTTTATCATGAGGATCAGAAGTTTCGACCGGAAGGTGACCTGCATCAGTTACAATACAATACATCATGATAATATGATTTTTCTCATGAACTTAGATGAGGAAGGAATTCCCATGCTCAACTCATAAACTTTCATTACATGTGCATAGATCAGATAGTCGTCTACAAATATAGACTTGTGATTCTACAGATATAGATTTGTGATCCATGATTAGGATGATCATCTGTGTAAAGCCTTTGTACATTTGATTTGGTACTCCTGAATATATCGCAACCTGAATGGATGAAAATAGATCTAGGGTCTTCAATCCCATTCAATCTTCACTCAATGTACAAGTCTAACCATGTGAATAGATGTTCTGAGGTCGAACACGGAGAGACATCGATTGAATACCAGCCAATGATGTGAGCTGTTAACATGTGCGAGAGGGATCATCAACAATAATGATGATTCTCAAGGTACTACAGTACATTTCAGATGATGTGAATGAATGATTCGATGTCGAACATCATGAAAAATCTTTCGGTTGAAGGCCATTGATGTCCACCTGTCGCCGGAAGAGAGAAACTTGCTATTGATGTATGCAAGCTTCAAAGCACTGAAGGGGTGTTTCTAAGTCAACTTCTTGGATGATGAGCTGATGTAGACAAGAAGCGACTCGTCATAGGAGGGCCTTGATATATCCCACATCTACAACACGAAACGAAGTAAATGATTTTTGGAGATGAAAAACCAACTGAGGACATAAGGTTTAGGAATGGCAGTCATGAAAATGAAGGTTTACAGTATTGCAACAGATGAAGTTTTAACTGGATGAATTCTCTTGAACATATCAGCGACACTGAGATGAATTGGTAGCGTTGACCCAAAACAAAAGTTATGGATGGTGTGATAGACCAACGATATGATAACCATTAGATGGAATAACCCAACCCAGCGTAATCACGACGATGAGGTGAAAATGTCATGTTCAAGAGCGACTCACTACCATAAGTTTCTAAGATTTTTCCCATTTTCCCCAGTCATTGCTGACCAGTACCTCTTAATTTTCTATCAAGCTTGAGGAGGATAACATATTTTTGTTCTACAATTTGTCCTTCGAGCAAACCCATCACTATTTGATGTTTTAACCAGTCTAGCGACGGTGAAACTCGGTCTTGTCTAGATGGACAAGTTTTTCGCTATTATGATATTTTAACGAGTTTAATGACAAAGATAACTCGGTCCTTTTCATATTTAGAGAGTTTTAAAAGTGACGAAAATAAAACTCTATAAGCTCTTTTTCATAAAATAATCCCTTAGGTCCGAAAAAGGATAAACTAATACCAGAGAGATGTCGTTTCCAATACTTTAACGAGCTGGAATGGAAAAGCGCTCGACAATATTTTCTTATTTAGAGAGTCTAAAAGAGTTTAAAGACGACTCCATTTTGAGGAATGAGTGGTATCTAGGGTAGCAACTGGTTCCGGTGATGTTGGAACTTCTCAAAACATGTTGATTTATGCGAAGAGGCTGGCTAATAAGACCATTCATTGCAACTGTTCCTCAAAAAATGGTAAAACAACCAAGTGAAAGCATATGATCGACCAAAGATATGTTGGTGATGGAATGAAACAACCAAGGCTCATATGATAAAAGAGGCTGATAAAATGGCAATCACGAGGGTTAAAATGGAAATGGGTTCATTTTTAGACAAGCTTGAACTATAGGGAACTATGTTTGGATTCGGTTTCATGTTTTACACAAGCTTGAAACGAAAAAAGTATGCTTGGATTCAGTTTCATTTTTACACAAGCTTGAAATGAAAAATTATGCTTGAAAATGGTTTGCATGCCCCCAACATGATGAAATGGAGAATCTCCTATAACCAGATGGAAGTCACTGCGATGAAGCAGGACGGTTATCCAACAGCTCTTTGGCTTCGTCCAGATAGACAAAGGTGAATGGGGTGATTCCCTTCACATAACCTATAGGGAAACTTATCTTTACCACTAGGTACATGCCCCTCAAGCTTCATTACGTTCACCTAAGTAGACTACTGATGGCTATCAAGTGGATGGAATGAAGGTTCTTTTACGAGATCAAGTGAAAGACTCGACTGGGATTTTACGAGATCTAGTCAAAGACTCGACTTGGAACTTGGGACCTTGTTTCATTTTTTTAATGAGTTTGACATAAGACAAGGAACTTTGCTCAAATTCATTGTTTCATTTTTTAACGAGCTTGACAAAAGACAAGGAACTATGCTCGTATTTCTTGTTTCATTTTTTAACGAGCTTAACACAAGTCCAGGAACTGTCCTCATGGACCTGTTTCATTTTTTAACGAAGTTGACACAGTAAAATGAACTATCCTTGAACCCTTGTTTCATTTTTTAACGAGGTTGACATAAGACAACGAACTATCCTTGAACCCTTGTTTCATTTTTTAACGAGGTTGACACAAGATAATGAACTATCCTCGAACCCTTGTTTCATTTTTTAATGAGGTTGACATAAGACAACGAACTATCTTCGAACCCTTGTTCACAACTCATAAGTGGTCATGAAAGAGATATTTGGTTCCAATGCCCCTAGTACATAATGTACAACATCACTGAATTGATCGTTAGTTGATGTAGGTATGGAACAGGTGGCCACATAATTAACCTGTGGTAGGGATGATACCATTGGTATAAATGGACCATTTAGGGACGATGGTTGACTAGGAGCTATATTTGGACCGGGAAATGAAAGCTTGTCAACGGTGACAATTCTACCTTCATGCGGGAAACAAATCACCCGAAAGAGTGTTGAAACAATAGCTCCCATGTCAAAAACATAGTCGCGCCCAAGAAGTAAATTGTAATCTAATGGGCCTGGGAATACCATCATGTTCAGAGAAACAATTTTTCCTTCCAAAGTAATAGGTAACTGAGGGAGGATCCCTAATGGTCGACTCTTCCTCTGTTAAAACCAACAGATTCTGTGTAACAAGCACAAGCGGTGGTGAACCAAGCGCTTGCCAAGCAGTTGAGGAAAGGATACTCACGAATGAACCTTCATCTATAATAGTGCTAGATACAACCATATTACAAACTTGTACTATGATCTGGAAGGGCACATAAGAAGGAAGGCAGAATCCTGGCAGTCGATTCCAATCAAAGGAAGCGACTAGACTACTTGGAGGGGGTACCGTAGAAACGAGAGGATTAACCCCTTGAGTTACAAGAATTGGAGGATTTTCTTCCTACCTTGATGGAACAGGAGGACTACCCCCAAGCTCATTAGAATATGAAGAAACGAAAAGAACTTGAGTGTTATCATGTTCACCCTCTTCGGAAAAGGTACGATTTACTGAAGGTGAAATTGGGTCAACTGTTAACACGACTTGTTGATTTGGGTTGGTTATAGACTCATAGGATTCACTTTTAGAGAGAGTGAGTTTGGCCGATGGTTGATTTGAGTTAGTCAATTCATCAACTAGTGAAGGATTTAGGGAAAGTTTCCTGTAACTAGATGGAAATCGCTACGGTGAAGCAAGATGGTTATCCAACACTCTCTTGTCTTCGTCCAGATAGGGACAAAGGTGAACGAGGTGATTCCCTTCACATAAACTACATGGAAACTTGACTTTTCCCTTCTTTCCATGAACTTTAATATCACTAGTTGATGGTATGTCACCAACATGATCTCCAGATGTTGATGACATGGGATGATGTGAACGGGAAGATCATTCTTCTAAGATTTGAGGAATGTCAGTTCAATTTCGAAGAAGATGGTCTCTCGCACAAAGTTTGCATGGATATCAAACTTTGTGAAGCTTGACAGATGGTTTCTCATCAGATGTTGCATTCAAAGCAATGGTTGCTTGGTTTTCCCTCTGCTGAACTTACTTCTTCTTCTTCTTCTTCTTAGCCACCTGGTTACTAGTACCAATACTTTCACCAATCGAAGAGGAAGAAGGGGAGGAAGAAACGACCGAGGAAGAAGTCAAAGGGTCAACCTTAGGATCAACTGGAGGTTGATTTTGTCCAGTTGGAGGTGTACTTGATTGCGGAGAAATCATGAAATTTTGAACCAATGAGGTTGAAAACAACCATACTAGCAAGCCAATGGTAAATCCCGGAAGGGACAATGTAGCCATATATGGAGCACCAATATTTCCAAATGTAGGAAAAGGACTAGGATTCCCATCAAAAGGAATTCCTTGATCGGTGGACTCCAGATTCGTCGCCATATGTTTCAACCTAAGATAAACTAAGGAGAAAGCGTGGAGGATGTTATCCGCGGTCAATTGATTTTTACGACACTGGAACACAACTTTTCTTTTTCATTTTTAAAGAGTCGAGAAAAAACAAAAGATGACTCTAGTCGCTTTCGATGTTTAATGAACCTGAAAGGACAAGTGCTCAGATGATCCTTTTACTTTTATTTAGTCTAAAAGGAACAAAAATGACTACTTTGGAGATTCTAGACAAGAGGGTTTACCAGACAAATCGAAAAATTGCAATATACACCTTGGTGATAAATGAAAGAGAAATTTCCAAGGACTTTACATATGGCAGACAATCTTCTCGAATTTTGTGTTCAGTGCATTGCGATTGGTAAGGCGACAGAATCGACTTCCTAGGAATAAAGGATTTGAACCTATTGGGATCTCCCACTATATACTCGACGGTACAAGGAGCACAAGTCCGTACTAGTACTTATCGAATCAAAGAGGAGGAATCACCCAACCTTTGGTGAAAATGACAGCCACTAGGTTTAAAGATGTCGGAACACGTCTCTAGCCTAGACCTCTAGATGTTTTTGTTAAGTTCCAAAGCGTTGTTAGATTAACTCAGATAAATTTTAAGTTGATGTTCTTCAAAATTTGCCTTTGAAGGTTCACCACGTGATGTATATTCGCAATTCCTAAAATGCAACTATCATGATAAACAAACTTTTGATTTAGTTTGAACAATGAAAACCTTAGCTACTAAAGGATAGAGCAATCAGATCTTTGACAAAGAGCAAAGAGCACATCTAATGCAATTTCCCTAGCTATTCCTATCAAGCATTCACAAACCTTAATATGCACAATAAAAAATGCATGTATTTGTTTTCAGTTTCTCTTAATGTGAATGATGCAATAAGAAAAACAAATGCAAAAACGATTCAGAATTATTTTCATACAAAAATGATGATTGCGACAATTTCTTTCAAAGATAAAGGAAGACTTGTATGACACTTTCAATTTTGAAGAAATGAATCTTTTCGGCACTTTGAATGAAAATCAAATCAAATGCACAAAAATAGATTGATCAATTATCTATGAAGGAGGACTTTACAACACTTCACTTTTCAATGAAAATGACAATTTTAAGACACTTTTCAATTTGACACGACAATCGATCAAAACTACTTTTCAACAATAGATTGCAAATGATAAAAGAAATACACAAAAGCATTCAACAATCCAGTCTATGTGAGGCCAAACTAAGAAAATGGGAGGCTGATTTCAGAAATGAGACATCATTTATATCCACCAAGCAATCCAAAAAATAATGAAAATTGACAAAAACATTAGCTCCTATATGGGAAACTAATCTTCAAGAGATCATCGCACCCTAAAGAGGGACCAAGTGCGATGCATAGCACTTTGTCCATGCGGGAACTGCAATGCATAGCAGGCCACAGTTAAGGACAGTGCGATGATTATAGTGAGCGATTCTGAAGTTGTTTTTGGCTCAAATTTGATTCAATTTTTAGTGGATTAAGCTTGACTTCAATGAACAACAGCAAGTAAAGTGTAGTGGAATTTTGTAAGAGGCTACTAAACTACCAAGAAGGGAAAAAACGTTCCCCAACGGAGTCGCCAATTTTGTTCGGGAAAATTAGTATTTCTAAGAAATGCTAACCCTCTAGGTTTGGTAGCTAACCTAGAAACAACAGTTAAAACAATTCACTATCTTTCCTATGAATGATAGATAAGAGAAAGATTATAAGGAGCCAACCTGTAACTTCTGCATGATTCCTCACTTGATCTCTCTCTCCTTTGGTCGATCTCGTTGCTCCTCCCTGTACTTAACACGTTTGGATAGTACCTGCGCAATTATAGAAACATAGACCTGTCAAAGCATAATGATCCATAATTCATAAACATCACAGAATCGAAAGTATGATAAACGTATGAATGCATTGACAGATTACACAAACATAGGGGAAAAATATTGAAAATATTTATTAATAGAAAGAGGGATTACAACCCATAAGTTCGATCCAGCGCCATCCTCCCAGCTTCAAACATTCTTCACCTCATGAACAACAAGAAATTCCGACATTACCACAATACTTTGCCTCAATACTAAAACCATTAGCACTTCCTTATCACTCAGAATTATTCAGCCCCCAGATCCCTTGGATGAGTAATCCATTTATAAATGAGTGAAGGCGGTTGGGTCATCAATGATGGTGATGAATGCATTTCTATTTTTAGGAATTGGTTCCATGAAAGAGGGGAATAGGAGGTGGATGTTTCCTAATTCCTTTAGTCATCCTTGGGCGAACTCAGAGGGGCAGGTGGCACTGGAGAAGCTTCTAGAGGTTTCCATGAGTAATTGATTCTTCAAACTCTCCCAGAATTTTGTCCAAGCTCGACCATTGCACCCTAAAGAGGGCCTAAGTGTGATGCATAGCACTTGGTTAATGTGGCCCCTACTATGCATAGTAGCCTAATGAAGGGCTTCCTGCAATGATCTCTTTGATACACTTTTTGGATGACTTTTGTGATGGAACTTTTGGGGAATTAGGCATTCAGAGGACTAAGTTTCTTTAGGGCATAAAAAAACTATATTAGGGGTTGATAAACCCTAATAACATCGACATGTGAGTTGGGGTTGATGTGCCCAAATAAGTCTGTAACATAAGGCCATTGAATTAGTTTACAAGGAAAACGTCTAGACCCATAAGATTGATTATTGGAAAATGTCATTTCATTGTTTCAATCATTACAAAGTTGGACATGTTCAGACCCAATGGTTAGAGTTGAAGGCTCCCATTTTGAGGAAAAAGAGAATTTGGAAGTAAGTTAGAAGAAATTTTGAATCAAAACCTACAATTTCAAATTATCAAAAAGTTCATGTCAGGTTGGAACCTATCCATAAGGTTTAGCAAGAAGTTCAAGTAAACATTACGTCTCCTTTTGCTAAGATTAATTCCCCTTCATATTCTTTTTTGGTTTTATCTCTTCATATAAATTCTTTTAATTTGATGGATTTCCCTATTATTTTGTATTCTCCTCTCCATCTTCCCTCTATTTTCCTTTCCCCTTCTATTCCTAATCGTATCTCCCCCCCTTTGACCTGGAAATGTCAAGCCTACCTAAAGAGGTTAAAATTGTAGTGAATAGGCCTAAACATTCAAACTTCCCCAGCACTCTCAAGCCTAAGGTTATACTAATGGAAGAATGTTTATCAAAAGGAGGATTAGATTTAGAACCACAAATATCAAATATAATAGGTTGAAAATCTCACTTTCTTAATGCACAACAAAAATCACGACAAAATATTAAAAGGGGCAAAGGAAAAGGAAAAGGAAAATGAAATAACTTACAAAGAGGTTGGGAAAAAATAGGACTTACAGGAGGCAAGCCTACGATTGCAATAAGGGGTTGGGAAAAATTAGTTTCAGATAAAGGGAGACTTTGGGCTATGCACAACACTATTTTTTCAATGACTTGGTTGGGTTCCCAAATCGCAAAAAAAGTAAGGCTATCTATAAGGGCATGATAACTAGGGAGTTCCAAGGTGTGCTAGGGAACGACAAGAAGTGCTAACACATGTGAGACAGTTCCAAGACATGTTAGGCATGCCAAGACATGCCAAGATGTGCCAAGTTCTAGGGTGTGGCACCAACGCGTGTTAGGGAGTGCTAGGGAAACACAAGGGAGCACTAGTTTCATTGCATGGAAATGAATGAATAAGAGTGTGTGATAGGGAGTGTTAATGAGTTCCAAGTGTGCTAAGGAGGATCAACCCCACCAAATTTAAGCACACTAACCCAAGGATAACACAAGGATCTAGTGACCCAAATTGAAATCAGATACAAAACCCATTTCAAAATACTCAACCCAGATGATCTCTAAGAAAATACATGTGTCAGATACTGAATTCAACAAAACCCATTCCAAAAAAAAGGAACAACCCAATTTAATTCTAAGGAAAATATGTGTTGGAGCTACAAACCTGTATTTTTGTCAACCCCCGACATAAACCTCCGCCTAGTACTTGGTCTTAAGTGTATCTAAGAGATACAATATGGTAGTGCTGATGAACCCTGTTATGGATCTTGAAGTTGTGTTTGTCAAATATTCAAAATCAACCCCCATTGCATATAAATTCCACCGAATAAGATCTTTAATCTTATATATATAAACTGTGGGGGTACAAAATTGGGTATTCAAAACCCATAGTGTGAATATAGAAAATTGATGATTGATGTTGGAAGTCCAATAATAAGAAGTTGGGTTGCTTGCAACTGAGATTCCAAATCAAAACAAAAAAATCTCCCTGAGGGATTAGAAAAGAGACAAATTGGCGTGTTTAACTAATCCAATATATGGGAGTTTGATGCAAGTGTTGATGTTGGCCCTTGACTTACCCGACTATCAGTTACGATGAAGTTCAAATTGTAACTTTTGTTGACAATTTTGACGGTGTGGTACATGGTAGCATTGGATGTTTAGTGTCTCAATTAACCAAGCTGCAAAAACTTCGACTGGATCCCTATGTTGGTCTGGATTGAAGTTAGAGTTTTTTTGTGAAGCTAATTTTAAAATTGGGAGCCCCTGTTTTATGTAACTACATGTAATGGTTCACA
>APFE030375488.1:306438-334145 GCA_000404065.3 Pinus taeda | reverse complement strand
TAGGGTCCTGATCCTCTGCCAACAGAGCATCCATCTCTTTGCTTTCCAGATTTGTAATTTTAATTAATTCCTTTTATTTTATCAGCACTGTGATAACTTAGCGTAAGAATTAAGTATACTATAGCTCTCAATGCTTTTAGAATCAAAGTACATACAGTACGCGGTAGCCTTTGGAATAAAAAGACTTTCCCAGGTTGACAATTAATGTGGTACTTAATTGTTTAATTAATAAACAATTCAACTAGCCAACACTAGGGTCTACCTTAACTCCTTCATGAGATACAATATGACCTAGATATTCCACCTCTTGTACTCCAAAGAAACATTTGGATCTTTTTGCATATAATTGTTTCTCCTCCAATAGTTGTAGCACCCCGTCAACATGTTCAACATGATCCTTCCAAGACTTGTTGTAGATTAGTATATCATCAAAAAATACTAACACAAATTTTCTAAGGAATGGTTTGAAAATTGAATTCATCAAACCTTGAAATGTTGAAGGGGCATTGGTAAGGCCAAAAGGCATGACCAAAAATTCATAATGACCCTCATGAGTTCTAAATGCTGCTTCAGTATTAATTCTGATTTGATGATATCCTGAACGAAGATCCAACTTGGTGAAGTAAATTGATCCATGCAATTCATCCAGTAATTCATCAATGACAGGAATGGGAAACTTATCTTTAATAACGAGCTTGTTGAGCTCCCTATAATCCGGACACATGCACCATGATCCATCCTTCTTGTGCACCAATACTATTGGAGCAGCGAAAGAACTTTGACTCAGTTGAATTATACCAGCCTCTAGCATTTCTGAAACCATACGTTCAATTTCACTCTTTCGGGCATAGGGATATCTATACGGCCTAATGTTTGGAGGAACACTTCCTGGAATCAGATGAATAGCATGATCATGATCACGAGTAGGTGGGAGACCTTTAGGAATCTCAAATACCTTGGAATGATAGTCTAATACTTTTTGGAGATCTGGAGAAATAGATGATTCCAATGTGGAAACATCTAGCGAACATAATTGTGTAATTACACCTTTTTGTTCCTTTTTTAGAATCTTTGTCATACCGTTAGAGCTGATTATCTTTCCCCGTTTCTCTGCAATACCCCTTACTTCAACTTCCTTTCCTTCCATAGAAAATTTCATGAAAAGTTCTTGAAAATTAAAAGCTATTATATCCAAGGATTGTAGCCATGTACAACATCAACACCTCCCATTGGAATGGAAAGCATTGGGCTAGTCAATACATATTCTCCCATGGATAGCTTGATATTATGGCACTTTCCAGAGAAATTTATTGTTCCTCCATTTGCAACCATCACTTGAAACTCTGGTGTTGGATATAAGAAGCAATTCAATTCTTTTTCTACCTTACAATGAATACAATTATGGGTACTTCCTGAATCAATCAACACTATTACCTTTTTCTTCTTGATTTTTCCTTCTATCTTAATGGTTTGAGGAGTGGTAATTCCCGCCAATTCATTTCAAAATATGGTCGGATTCATTTCTTCTTTATCTAGGCTTTGTTCCCGGAGTATATCCTCTTCTTTTGACCTTTCTCGCTCCTTTTCTTCTTCCTCTTCACAATCTATGTAGAATAAGCTCTTCTGAGCACACTTATGACCTTTAGTGTATTTGCTATCATAACTGTAACAAAGCCCTTTTGCTCTTTTTTCTTCCTATTGTTTTGGTGTCAACCTTATAGGTTGTGGAAGACTAGGGGCAACAACACTTCCGTCTTTATAATGCTCTACTATTCCCTTTGAATTCCTTCAAAATAAATTTTCAAACCAAGCTTAAACAAAAATATAAAAAAATCTACACACCTTTGTTCACTTTGTAGGAGCTCAATATCGCCTCTGATGTATCTCTATACTTTCAGATCATCTAGTTCTTATATTGTGATCTCCAATAGCCCTCTATGTCCTCCTTCCAATGCCACCAGTGTGATCGAAATTGGATTCTCCGAGGAAGAGTTATGTGAAATCTCCCACAGTGACCTGATTATAGACTAATTCAGTAGAGCTAACTTGTACGACGTACCACCAGTCACTGTTTCGACCTTTGGCTCTAAAAAATATATACAAGAAACTACAGTCCTTCCTCTTTCTGTACCTTCTTATGAAATTTCAATCTGACGCTCAGAGAGAAAGTTATGATGATTTTCCCTAGGTCACCTGTTTGGAATGTAATTCAGGAGTCTGCAAAAAGACCAACTTCCTCAGATCATATCTCCGAAAATATAGAGCGAAAAGCTCTGAAATTCAGACCCGAGATTCAACGCAATGTCTTCTCAAATGTATGTTTTGTTTAGCTTCTGAAACGTTGCAAAAAAATAGTTATAGCAAAAATTCCATGATGACTTGTTTGGAGCAGCTAAACCCTAGAATCCAAAGCTTTGATATCAAATGTTATGAAACCAGCTCAAGAAAAAGACAGAAAAGATAGATCAACGCCCTAAAATTCAGCCTCTTCAAGGGGAAAAACTCCTTTACATTACAAAATGAACAATTCTTGGATGATTCAAATGACAAAACCTCCTTTCTATATATAGGAGTCTAAGGAGTCACAATATAACCCAGCCGACCTAACAATAATAATATAAAGCCACAAAAATAACAATAGAGGGATTTATGGGGCACAGTAATAACAATATGGGGAAAATAGGGGCACAAAAATATTAATAAGGGGTACAACTACAATAGTAATGGGGTAATCACTAGTATTATAGGGACCCAACAACAACCTGCAACTATTTTGACAGAAGGAGATGTACAGTTTATCAACTTTTCTTTGAACAAAAGTTTCTTTTATGAGAGAAAAACTAAGGCATTTTCTTAAAAAATAAATTTTAAGACACCAAATTTGTTATCATGATAATATTGCAGATCTTAATTTAGCCCTTGGGACAAGTTTCCCCCCATTTTGGTCCACAAAATCTCTTGAAAAACCTGGAAATGGGAGACTAACGCTCTGCCTGTGTGTAAAAAGAGCTTTAGTTTGGCCACTAACACACCCTGTACATAATCAAAGAGCTTTATAAAGCTCTGTGTAGACTAGAAACCTGCGTTAGTGAGGGAAAGAGCTCAAAAAGTGGTCTTTTGGGATCAGTTTCTGAAGAGAAAGCAACTTTGTAGGATGCAACAAGTTAGATGGTGGATCAGAAAAGGATATGAAGAAGCAGGAAGCTCATAGAAGAGAGAAGAGATCTGAGAGGAGTCTGGATAACTGGGAACTAAATGTATAGTCCCCAGAGGAGTCACCAATTCGGCTATGGGGTAAAATGCACAGGATGAAAACTACCCTCGAAACTCTTCACAGGACCTTTGACAAATCGTAAGGTTATCTGCAAAAGCTACATGTTACACACATGTTCATCTATCATGCATATATTGAAAGAGTATGGAAAGAGGATCACCTTTGGTTCTTTCTAGATTTGTTTAGGGATCTCCGTGCAGTAAGAAGAACTCCTCCTAACCAGCTCCAAGGCGATTCTTGCACAAAAGAACAAAGCAAACCAATCATAGCATACACTTCTGAAAATTAATGCAGGAATCTGTAACAAACATGTATAAATGTATAACTTATCTACTCAACACAACAAGCATCAGAATGAACAAATGAATGCACAATATCACCGACACTTTGGAACAAGGAACACAACCGCAGTCCTATATTCAAAATGGAAGAGTGATTACAACAACCCATTGTATCAGCCTTCCTTACCCCTTCTTCCTCTCTCTCTCTCTCCTTCTTTCAGCTAGCTCCTTCAAGAATATGACAGTTCACAACAACACTATGGGCTATCCTTCTAAATGCTCTGATCCCTTTTGCAATGGCCCTCTCGTTTCTTATATAGCAATCGAATTAGGGTTGCCAAGCTCCACCTATAGTTCATTTGGGAAAAAACCATGAACCTCCCTTGCTTACAACCTTTTTCCCATTTTCCTTCATTCTCAGAATAGAATTTCAACAAATATCTTGATTTTTGGAGTTTCCTTGCTTTTCTTACACAAATTTAGGGAAATAATATATAGATATTTAATGGTAGATTCATTGTCATAACCACTTGAACATCACTTAAGTTCACTAACGCTCCCCCTGGTCTAACAACAAGAGTTGGCAGGGTGACTAACGCTCCTTTATGCTTGTAAACAAGCTTTATAAAGCAGGCCGTATGGATGAAGCTATTAGAGATATCATGAGGTTAGAAGAGTGACCTTGGGAGGATTCACACCATCATGTTTTGATATCTAATTAAAACATGATGCCTCTTCAAATCCTATCACCTGACGCACATGAAATCATTTCTTCACTATATAGGACTATCCAACTTTTAGACTCAGAAGGAAACAGGGGCCATATTTCACAAACATTTCTCCCCGATGTTTCTGCCATGACAGGCATTGTGGAAAACATATAGAGTGGAGCCAATCACAATCCTGAGGAAATTGTGAGCTTCACCTACCCATTTAGGGACTTCCGCGATGCTTTTCCTTGGTCTTATGAGGAAATGCATGGCATAGAACCTTCTAATGTCAAGCATGAGATCGAGAAAAATTGAGCGTTTTGTTTACGGTATTTTTCTTGCTCGTTAATCCGAAAAACCTTGGGTCTTGTTATTTGGGATCATTAAACTACTACAAAGATGGATAGAGCACTGTTAGGGATATTTTATTGCTCTTTAAAAAATACAAACATCCTCGATTTTTTGTCATTGCACTCGTTAAATCTATGCAATGATGGATAGAGCATTGTCAGGGATATTTTATTGGTCTTTAAAAAATATAAACATCCCCAAGATTTTGTCTTTGCGCTCGTTAAATCTATGCAACGATAGATAGAGCACTTTTGGAGACATTTTATTGCTCTTTAAAAAATACAAACATCTCTGAGTTCTTGTAGTAGGACTCGTTAAACATCAATACCACAATCCGTAAAGCACTTTTTTTGGGATATTTTACTTCTCTTTAAACAATATAAACATCCCCAAGCTTTTCATCATTTGCACTCATTAAATATATGAAAATGATGCTCTAAGCACCTCTTTTTTTATCTTGTTCCAGCTCATAAACTAAAAAGACCAACTGAGCATCCTTTCTAGGCACTTTTTTCTCACTCTTTAAACTGAAACCATCTCGAGTTGTGTCTTGCTGCTCATTAAAACATGCTAAAGATGACTTGAGCATTCTTTCAGGTACTTTTTTCAAGCTCATTAAAAAATAAAAAATCTCGAGTTTTTGTTACTGAGCTAGTTAAAGTGTCATGAAAAAACATGGGTTTAGTCCGCCGCCTCGTACTCGTAACAAAATGAGGTCGACATATATTGGAAAAAGGTTTCTCTTTATCTGGGTCCAATAGATTAAATACGGAAAAGTAACTGATACGGATATACTATTAACCTTTTGTCGCACCTGAACTATGACAAAGGAACCACCATGGAGTCTCTCTTTATGATATTTTCAGGCTCTCTAAAGATGAAAATATCACCGAGTTGTCTAGTCTGGATTCTTTAAATACACAAACAGGATATAGAGACGTTATTTTTACGATACTTTTCAAACTCTTAAAAGATGAAAAAATCAACGATTTTGCCTGTCTAGACTCATTAAACTAATCAGATAGGGCAAAGAGTTGTTCCTTTTGCGATCCTTTTCAAACTCTCTAAACATGAAAAGATCTATGATTTTACTCGTCTGGAGTCATTAAAAAATCAAACGGGGAAAAGTGGATAATACAATTGTATCTTGTATCTGGAAGCGTGATTTGGCAGCATTCGTTCCCTTGAACATGGCATTCCCTCAGATACACCATCCTTTTGATAGCCTCTCAATATGAACCCTACCAACCTATGAGTCTTTAGCCTATATACCCTAATGCGATTGCATCTCCACATCTTAAACACTCTATAGTGTTGATGAGTCTAGTGTTGTCTGGTTAAAATCGTTGTCACGCCTTGTATTGTTTAAGGGTCCCTAATTGTTTACTCGATCAACTGACCCTACATATCCTTTCATCATTCCCTCCGTTGTTTAGACCCAAAAGCTCAAACGATTATTCAAAAAACAAAATCTTCCTTGTCTAGTTTCATGTCAACTGATGTAGGACATGTCATTGCCTACCTTTCGATATGTTCCTTCCTTTCGACTTCAACACTCTATCTAGGAAGATAACCCAGAAACACATTCAGTGCCTTGGTGCTTGCAGACATTAGTGGCAGGTTACCTTGTGCTTGATGACAAGTTTTCATTATTGGCTCCTGGTTAAGCGATTCTACGAGTGTTCGACGACAAAAAATATTTCACACTCGCTAGTTTGCACTGTGCATCTTGGAGACCATCACCATTATCGGTGGCCTTCCTCGCATCTATTAACAGTATCCATTATTGGATGGTAATCAAATGATTTCGTGCATGTTCGACGTCAACTCATTTTATCACATGTATCGATCTATGATGTTCAGTGAAGTAGGAATTAAGACCTTGGGTAGAGGCTTGCATCATTTAGATATTGTTCTTTGAAGACAACCATTTCAGGATAATTTATTATGAAACTGGATTTTCCCTGTGCATATTAGCGGCCAACATTGTTATATCTCTAAGGAGAAAGTTACTCTGACATAACTACTAAGCATGGGAATGCCTGACTCAAGACATGATTTTAGCAGTTCATATATATGTACCTTTTTTGTATCAGGTTTTCCTTGCCGCCCAAAAATTCTCTCTCTCTCTCTACAAAGATTTTGACAGCAAATTACAGTGTATTTTCATAAAGTATTTCAACCGTCATCTCTACATCTGATCTCATACTTTAGGGGGCATTTGTTATAGGACAAATTGACCTCCTAATCAACTCAAAGGAGAAAGACAAGATGATTCAAGCAATGATCACAATTGCAGGCCTAAAATCCACACTAACACTCTCCATACACTGACTGCCTACTTTATAAAGCTTGTTTACAAGTATAAAGGAGCATTAGTCACCCCATAAATCTTGTTGTTAGACCAGGGGGAGCGTTATTGAACTTAAGTGATGTTCAAGTGGTTATGCCAATGAATCTGCTATAAATATCTAGATATTATTTCCCTAAATTTGTGTAAGAAAAGCAAGGAAACTCCAAAAATCAAGATATTTGGAGAAATTCTATTATGAGAATGAAGGCAAATGGGAAAAAGCTTGTAAACAAGGCAGGTTCATGGTTTTTTCCCAAATGAACTACAGGTGGATATTGGTAGCCCTAATTCAATTGCTATATAAGCAACGAGAGGGCCATTGCAAAAGGGATCATAGCATTTAGAAGGATAGCCCATAGTGTTGTTGTGAACTGTCATATTCTTGAAGGAGATAGATGAAAGAAGGAGAGAGAGAGAGGAAGAAGGGATAAGGAAGGCTGATACAACGGGTTGTTGTAATCACTCTTCCATTTTGAATATAGGACTGTAGTTGTGTTCCCTACTCCAAAATGTCAGTGATATTGTGCATTAATTTGTTCATTCTGATGCTTGTTGTGTTGAGTAGATAAGTTATACATTTATACATGTTTGTTACATATTCTTGCATTAATTTTCAGAAGTGTATGTTGTGATTGATTTTCTTTGTTCTTTTGCATAGGAACTGTCTTGGAGCTGGTTAGGAGGAGTTCTTCTTACCACACGAAGATCCCCAAATGAATCTAGAAATAACCAAACATGATCCTCTTTCCATACTCGTTCAATATTTGCATGATAGATGAACATGTGTGTAATAGGTAGCTTTTGCAAATAACTTTAAGTTTTGTCGAAGGTCCTGGGAAGACTTTCAAGGGTAGTTTTCATCCTGTGCATTTTACCCCATATCAATTTCCCTTTTGAGAACTAATCACTTTTGGGATCTAGGCTCCAAAGGAGGTAAGAGTCATCATGACTATGAAAAGGGAAGATGGTATGATCCAAATTGACTTTAAATTAGTCTCACTACAGATTCAAGCTTTGGAGAAAATATGAAGGAAGTTATAACAGTAAAATTTATAGGACTAACTTTCGACCAAAATCAATTATAATAGGGAAACCTTGCCAAATACCAATGGGGAGGAGTTTTTTGGTCCCACACCCAGATATATGTGGAAGCCAAATGGAATATGAAGGATGATGTGTCATGTCTATAATGACATGGCAATTCCACAGTGGGTGTTAAATGGATATGAGGTTCTAGTGGTAGATGGGGACAAGCACACAAGAACATGATTGGATGGGTGCTAAACTAGTTAATCTCGAGAGTAGAGAAAATCCAAATGCTTAGGATCTAGCAGTGGTAGAGGCCATTGCCACATGAAAGGTTGAATACGAATGTGCCAGATGACTTGTGTTAGCACTTAGAATGAACCTCAAGGCTAAGAAGAGGAAATTTCGAGGTAGCCATAGACCAAGCTTTTGATCTGGCATCTAGCCCTACCAGACCAGAGAGGGTTCTCTCTTTGCCAACAAAATGTGACTACGGTAACTAAATCTTAGGCTAGTTATGAAGAATAAGTATTTAGTTGAAAATTGTGGGTTGAAAACACCAAGAGAAGGGACTATTGGGCTATGGATTTGGGGCTAGTTTCTGCTGGAAAACTTGGGGCAAAGTAAGCGCAATGTATAGCTAGATTAAAGATATAATGAGAGAAGAAAAGAGGGAAAATACCGCTAACCTGCAGGCATCATTCGGGGGATGGATATCCAATGGAAAATTAAGAAGAAAGAGAAGCACATGGTTGCTCAACAGAGCATCTAATAGAGGATGGATTCTGAAAAGATAACCACTACATCAAACAACATAATCATTGTGAAAGGAGCATCGTGCATGGATGGATTCCTAACACTTCCCTTAGAGAATGTTGTAACTAAATTAGTATGAAAACAAAGCATGGAAATGAATTTACAACAAAAACATGTTGCACATTAAACACCATGATGAATCCCAAATTTAAAGAGTAGAAAAAGCTTCATTAAAATAATATTCAAGGAAGACTTTACACAATCCAATGGCAGCCTCATTTTGCTGCAAGAATCCAACCACTACATTTTGAAATTCATCAAATATATACAATTAGATCATCCCTGTACTAAGGGAGTTGAGCTCAACCATCTCTCTCAAGATAGAATCAGTTACATTAAATTTGGATCGAATTTCTGAAAATAGGGCTCAAATATGAACTCATATCTCTTGAGCCATAACACCTATTACAAAACTGAAAGAGGTTTTGTAGATAAGGTCATGTTTGAGAAAAAACTCTCTCCAATGTTGGAATTTTTTTTCCATTTTCTCATAATCTGTGCCACAAAATAATCTCTAAATAGGAAATCACTAAATATTTAAATCTATAAAAATAGGTTGTATAGATCTAGTCAAATATTCCAATTCATGACACCTGTGAACAAACTGATTTTTCTTTTGTTATATGGCTTGTGGTTGACAGAAACTGCCTTGGGTTTCTCAAAATTACTTTCCCTCTGTTGTAGAATAGCACCGCACTACAATGACTAATACAGTAACACAAATGCAAAATTTGTTTTGTTTTAATGTAGGCTTCAAATATCATTGCATATCTCCCACATAGAAACACCTATGCATAAACTGAAGGATGTTTTTGTTATTTTGTATGTGATTGACAAAAATGGCTTTCACTTTTGTAAAATTCATGTCCGTTATTTCAGAAAGCGATTTTTTAGTAAACTTGTCCCTGTGTGCAACAGATGAACTCAAAACATGCATAACCAAGAATCAATTATTCATTTTGATCATATCTTCTGATCCAGGAACCGGTTTCGGGCTTGCAATATACCGTTGGAAAGATATTTCGAAGATTCTTCTGATGGAAATACTTAAGATATGATTCTCATTGAAACTCATGTACAAAACATCTCTAAAAACCACACATAGTAAGAGCCCATTTTGATCCCTAGTGACAGGCTGTGAAGATTGCAACTAACAACTTGTATGTGTGGAGGGAATCTAGGGATCTGGGTCTAGGGTTGGTAGATGGTACAAACCCCTATGAAGGCCCAGATAAACACCAATCTAGTTTTTTTCTCGAATACAGACATGGATCTATGGATCTAGGGTTCCCAAGCTAGCAAGGACCAATGCTATGTTATAGTGTCATATTTCTCGCAACCTAGATATAATGGGAATTAGTTGCAAAAAATTAAGAGGGGAAAACCTAGTGAACCCCACATGTGAGTTGATTTGACAGTGCCATGTGGATCCCTCATGGATTCCACGTGGCAACCCAATGCTAATGTGGCCTAATATGATTCGTCGAACTTCAAATGGGTATAACTTTTCATCTGGGAGTCAGATCAGGATAAATTCTATATCACTAGAGATATCTCGATGAGTTGAACATAATGGTGGTATTAGTTTGAAGATATAAGGAAGTTTTGAAAAGAGGACTGTGTGACCCCATCTTCATAATAGACCTTGGAGTTTGGGTCAAATCATCAAGTAACACCTCCCACAACCTAAGATATGTTACACATAGTGTTTTCACTTATGACAAAAAGTGTCATGGATGCCAAAGGGGATGTCTAAGATAAGAGCAGTGTTTTTTATGGGTCAAATAAAGTAGTATGATAGTTGGATATCTTTTATACCCTCATAAAGTGAAGTCAAAAGAAGCTTGAAATTTATTGAGTTTTTCACAATGTTATGAGGCCATAATAATCCCATAAACATAATGGTTGTGTAGTCCTCATTGAGACATTTCCAATGGTATACCCCACTCTAAAAACCTTTTCCCAAATGAGAGGTTATGTCCATTTGAAGTTCAATATTAATTGAGGGCCCAAAATTATAGGGAAGAACCCATAAATATAAAATTTGTTAAATAGTATGCAACTCTTGGGTAAATCAATGGTTAAGCAATCTAGTCAACAATAGAGGATGACTATACATGCATGTTGGTCAACACAGTTAAATGATATGCAAATTTTGACTAATCTAGTGATGATCACAAAACATAAATAATGGATGATGTCATAGGTGCATGAAATTTAACTAATCCTTTTGATCCAATAAATTATCAACATGTGGTAGGCATTCATTGGGAGCACAAATAAGAGACCCAAGTGGATTTTCAGGACACATGGTGCATTGGGATGGTTGGTTGTGATGACATAGATGAAACGTGGCTCTCCTACCCACTCATCCATGACATGGCATGAAATGTCATTCGATGATGTCAGAAGGTGACACGGTGCCACTAGTGACCATCGCATCATAGGTACATTTTGTAGTTTTTTATTAGTGAAAAGTTAAAATAGGGGTGACACATGGCACCCCTAATGGGCTGACATGTGGCATGACAATGCCATGTTGACATCATCATGTGAACGACAATGGAACCTTAGGGACTGAGTCACATGGTGTGCTCACATTGGGATGCGCATTAATACCTTTAGTCACATGTCATTGTTCATATTGATGTGGTCAATTGGTCATGTGGTTAAGTCAGGAAAATATTGGCATGATTGATGGCCCAAGGTCATCCCAATAAACCCAGGACCACCCATAATATATATATATATATATATATATATATATATATTATATATATATATATATATATATATATATATATATATATATATGTATATGTATATGTATATGTATATATTGTATGTATATGATATCTACATACATAATATACATATACATATACATATATATATACATATACATATACATATATATATATATATATATATATATATATATATATATATATATATATATATATATATATATACACACACACATACATACATATATTAATATATATATATAACATACATATATTAATATATTGTATGTGTGTGTGTGTATGTATTATATACATACATACATATATATATATATATTATATATATAATATATATATATATATATAATAGATATAGATATGTATATGTATATGTTATATAAATACATATATATATATATATATATATATATATATATATATATATATATAGATAGATAGATAACTATGAGATTCAAGGACATAAAAACAAATTTGGGATTCAATAAACTTTTCTATGAGGAGCGTAAGGATTATTTTCTATAGTTGGGCATAGTGAATTCTATGAGTTTGGTTGAACAAGTGATAGTAGTTGGTTTCTATAGGTATTAATTCACAAGTGATTGTGGTGGAAATACCCTCAACGATCTTCTTGGGATCCTTGCCAGACAGTCAGATTAGATGCAATTGGCATAAAGATACATGCACGTATCCATATTAGTGAAATGATAATCAAAGTAAGAAGGAAGATAGTTACCTTATATCTTTGTGTGGTGTTGCTCGAGAACTCAACGTAGTGAATCAAAAGACCCTTCAGCTAGCTCTTAGATCAATACTTGCACATAAACAAGACGAGGTGAAAAATCACAACATATAACCTTGAAAATCAATAGAAGAATACATAGGGATATCTAACTACATATATCTAAGCTACTCATAATTAATAATGTTGCATAAACATGTAAATAAATCACAATACCAATGCCATGGAGTGGAAAACACAACTGCAGGTCTATATTAATGATAGGAAAGAGTGATTACAACCATTAGTTGCACCAAGATTCCCTTACTCCTCCATAGCCTCTCTCTCTCTCTCTCTTCTTAACCTCTTGATGAGCCAATGTCAAATACAAAGCTTTGATAGTCAATAGGAAATCCTTTCAATACTTTCGACCCATTTCACAATGCCCTAAGCCTCAAATATATAACATGAGAGGATAAGCCTTGCTAATTCTTTCATGAGTCCTTTTCAGAAAAACCTAATATGCTTCCATGTTTTATCTCTCTTTCCTTGTTTGTTAGACTCCATTAAGAATAGTGATTCCTTAAACAGGTCGAATCTAGATGTTTCCCTACTTTATGGGCTAACATATGAGTGAGTATAGGGATATTATTCGATCAACATGATCCTTTGACCTCCAGAAACTCACTAAATTTGACTAACACTCCCCCCAAGGCAACATAGAGAGTTATCGTAGGGATTAACGCACCTGTTTCATGGCTAGAAATATTTATAAAGCACCTTTCTAGTTCTTGGGGAGCGTTAGCTTAGAAAATAGGCATGTGAACTTGGTCAATCTTTCAGTCATTTTGCCTTTCTCCTTTGAACTGATGAGGAGGTCATTTTCTTGTATAACACATGCCCCCTAAAGTGTGAGACCAGAGGTGAAGATGATGGTTGAAATACATTATAATTGTTGTGTTCTAAAAAAGAAAAAGAGAGAGGATTAGAGCTTCAGGACTATGAGAAACCAAATACAATACATTTATATATATATATATATATAATCTAAAATCATGTCCTGATTCAGGCATTCCCATGCTCAATATCTATGTCAAAGTGAATTCTCAACAAAGAGATATGATGAACGTGTCCACTGATAAGAAAAATGTGGAACTTGTGTCATAATAGGATCATCCTGATGAGCTGTCTCCAAAAATTAATATACGAAGCTTGGGAGAGGAAATAAGGTTGAGTCATGTAAGCCTATATCCGAGCTCTTGATTACTGCTCCATCTTAACAACATATTTCGATACATGTGAATAAAGGCATTGAGGTCGAACATGTACGAAATCGTCTGATTACCAGTCAATAATGAAGACTGCTAAAAAACACGAGGATGGCCACCAATAATTATGTTGGTATCCAATATGCATAGTAAAATCTTAGCGAGTGCGAATAATGTTTTTGTCATCGAACACTCTTAGAATTGTTTAACCAAGAGCCGATAATGAAAACCCTTGATCAAACACAAGGTAACCTCCCACGAATGTCTGCAAGTTCCAAGGCACTGATGTGTTTCTGGATCTATTTCCTAGATAGAGTGTTGAAGTCGATAGGAAGAGACCTTTCAAAAGGTAGGGAATAATCTGTCCTACATCATTCGACATGAAACGGGACAAGAATGATTGTTTTTTGAAGAATAGTTTTAGCATTGGGTCAAATCGATAGAGGGCATTATGGAAGTATGTGTTTGATGGTTTTATGGAGGAAAAAGAGGATAAATGGATCCCTTGAACAATAGAAGGCATGACACAAAGGTATTAACCAAGCAGTACTAGACTCATGAACACCAAAGAGTGCTAGGATACAGAGATGCAAGAACATTGGGGTATATAGGCTAAACTCATAGGACGGTAAGGTTCATTTTGAGAGGTCATCATAAAGAAAGTTTTGTTGAGGGAGTGCCATGTTCAAGAAAATCACTACTACCAAAAAAAACTTTCCAAACTACTAACATAAATAAATTGTGTTATCCAATTTTCCCCATCTGATTAATTTAATGAGTCTAGATGGGTAAGCTCAGTGGTCTTTCAGATTTTGAGATTTTGAAAAGATCGTAAAGAGCAACTTCAGGGGGTCACTTTGTCATAGTTATTAACCGAGTGCGGCAAAGGTTTAATAGTATATCCGACATGGTTCCTTTTTTGTAAGTTATTCTACCGAGTCTAGATAAAGTGATAAACCTATGCCCAACAGAATTTTTCGTCATTTTGTTACGAGCATGAGGGGATAGAGTAAACTCAATATTCATCATGAAATTTTAATGAGTCACGTGCTGAAAAACTCAATAGATCTTCATCAAATTTTAACGAGTCAAATGAATAAAACTCGAGATATATTTTTGCAGTTTAGTGAGTGAGGAAAAATAGGTAAAAGAACTGCTCATGCCTTCTTCGTAGATTTAATGAGCCTGAAGAAGGGAAAAACTCATGGAATTTTCAATTTAAGAGTGATAAATAATCCCAAAAAAGAAAGCGCTCATATCATCGTCATAGGAGTTTTATGGGCCTAGTGACAAAAAATTGGGGATTTTTCAATTCAAGAGTAAGAAAAGATCCCATAAAAGAAAGTGCTCATACTAAATCGAACATGGTCATTTTTGTAATTAAGCCCTAAAAATCCCTTCATCAAAGCATGAGTAATATTGAGAATATATTGAAATGGTGCATGATAAACAACAAAGGAAATGAACAACTTCTATTTCAATGACTAATTAAGGTGATTCATACATCCAAAGTGACTATAAGGAGGTTTTTTGAGCCTCCATTTTCACCATTTGCATCATTTGACTGTTGTGAGAGTGTTCTAGAGTGAAAGAGGAGTAGATCTTCCTCAGGTGATTGTGAGCAATCCAAGTGACCATTCGATTTTCCATTTGTTCCAATTAGATGGCCAAACCTTTATCTTGCAATATTCAACCCTTTTTAGTTGCATTAGGGGTATATTTTTGAATTTGGGGAATCCCTAGCTCATACAATGCAACTAACACTCCCCTCTAGGTCTGGAGGGGCATTAAACACCCTTCATGACCTAGAGGAGGGTGCTAGTATGCTCTGTGGGCCCTAAGGGGAGGTGTTAGGTCATATGGACGCACTTCCAAAGCCCAACATATTATTTGTGTGGCATTTCTCCATCATTTTGACTAATTTTTGGGCTCTATTGTGCAAGTTTGGAGTCATCATCACGAGTCTATGGAGAGAAAGAGCTCATTATAACTAGGAACTACAGATGCTAAATGATCGAGCATGCATACTTACATTGTGAATATGTGGATTAATGAAGTATGAAAGGCTTGAACTAATGAAGGGCCAAGAAGAAATTCTAAGTTGGATAATCCAATGATGGGATGAACACCAAGCAGTGTTCTGGATTGGGGTTCATGAGCTCTCAATCGATAGAGATGATATTTATTTTCTGACGGGTTTTTTGTGCAAAGGTGCATGAGAAAACCTGACCGGTGGTAGGATAGATCCACGATCCACCTTAGAGTTGGTCCAAAATTACTGTAGACCTGACAATGGTTTAGTGAGCAACAAGGTCCCCATTAGGTGGATCAAGTCAAGGTCCATAAGGGCCATTTTGTGGATGATCGTATGCTTGGCGGGGTCCAAGAGTCCTCATGTAGTGATGAAGGCCCATCTGTTGCTTTTTATTGACTGTGTACATCCTCAAATATTTAGCTAGTGTGAAGCAGTTCTTCGTTAGCTGAAGGAAAATTTGATAGCCTGCAAGACTCATACCCAAATGAATTTTGGCTATGGTAATTTCATTGTGCCATTCGTACTTGAGAGAGTGGTCGTGATGAGACAGCATATGAGTGTGGGATAGGTTGATCCTAGGGAGCCCAGGCAAGGGCGATGGGCCTATCTTGATCCTCGTACCAGAGGGGGACTGATCCAACATTTCTTTCAAGAGGAATTCTTCGAGTGGATTAGTGGCCAGATATTGATGTTTGATGACTATGCCTATGAAGGCATGGACTTTACAAGAGATCCAGACTTCATACAGCCACCTAGTACACATTGGGGGCGTCAAGGTAAGAAGGTTTTTTTATACTATTTTAAAGTATTTTTAGCTTTTGATTATTTATGTAATTTTTTTTTATGGGTGAACATGTAATGACATGAAGCATTTGCTTGACACAAATGTGGCACTAGTGTGACCTGCAGGCATGCCCTACCAAGCGAGGTGGGTGGACCAGCTACCTAGAGCTAGCATGGGAGCAGAAGCTACCAAATATGGAGATGATTCACAAAGTATCTACGAGGTTCTGAGGAACCTCAAAGGCCTCAGCATGGGTGTTCCTCCATTTCCCATGAGGGAGATTCCCACTCATATGCAACGACACACTGTCGGTGTGCCTGAGCAGTTTCTGGTTCCTCTTTAGAGGATAGTTAGATCTGTTCTGAGTTTTCATGAGCATATTCTCTAGCAATAGTCTAGTTTATCCAGCGCATGTTATCATGAGGCTTAATAGAGCCATTTTATACTTAAAACACCAAATTTTTGGGAATGTTTTGAAGTAAAAGACTAGATTCGACATATATATATATATATTATATATATATATATATAAACTATATATATATATATATATATATATATATATATATATATATATGGAATTTTTTATGATGTAAATATTTTTTTATGTTTCTATAAATTTTTAACTGTGTAAATATTTACTTTCATGCATGTATCTATAATAAATGATACATGCCAATCTAACACATATTTTTCTAATGAGTTAGCAACTGCATTAAATTCTCGAGGAATGTGTTCATATGTAATAAACTCAAATTGATGTTCCAAGAGTCGTACCCTTAAATAATGCGTAACAAGATTGGATTGTGAATGTGATAATGGTTTGTCAACTAAATAATGACAAGATGAGAATCTAACCTGACCACCAAATTGGAGATGTCCCGAGATGAGCTTCAGTGAGAAGTGAAATTACAGACATATAATCAGCATTGTTGGTGGTAGTGCCAAGAAAGGCTCCTCCAGAACATAGTAGTTCTGACTCAGGTGTGTAAATGACCCAAGCAGCTGATGCAATGTGCTGTGTGTGATGAATGGCACCATCTGGATATCCTACCTATGGTAAGGGTAATGAATACATATACGTAACGTGAAACATGTATGAAAAAAATACTAAAAAAATGCCAAAAATCCAGTGATAACAAAACAAGAAAAGCCTATAAATACATAGAATTACAAAGCACATGCGTAGTGCAATACTAGGCATAATACTTTTTTAGATAGAGCCCATTTCGGGGCTCCACAAGAAGGACTCCTTCACAGTCTTGAAGTTCATAGGCCCCTTTTAAGTGGGTCCTAGTGACTTCATATGGACCGATCCATAATGGTTGAAGTGTTACTACCCCCTGGAGGTCGTTTTTTTTATCATAGAGTAAAACAAGATCACCTTCTTGGTGTTACAAGTCTATTTGGGCACATCACTCCCATCATTCAGGTCAGTACTTTTAGGGCTCATAAAACCCTAATTCAATTGCTACATGCCCTAAGAAAGTCATCACATTGAATGCCAACATTCCTGAGAGTTTCCTGGCCTGAAGACATCCTGAAATGACTCTTTAATGGACCAGCGCAACCTTGGTTAGGGGTAAGTGTGGTGTAGAGCACTTGGGCCCATTCAAGCCTACTTTGCAGAGCACCTATGCCAACTTTGACCTGTGCTGGGTGAGATTGAGAAAAATATTCATAGGGTTTTGGGAATATTCTTATCTTCTAGATCATTCTAGAAGATTCCCACAGTTATCATCTCCTATGAGCTCGAAATTGGATAGGGAATGAGTTAAGTAACCTCCTATCCTCTCATCCCTTCCTCCATGGAAACTAACTCAGTTTGGAAGGCTATTCAATACCCTCATTTATGACCAAACCACCTCCATTCTCTTATCAATTGAGCACTCATCTAAGTGATCAAGGGGTTGGACTTTGAGATTTTGTAAGTAGATATTGTGGGTGTAAGGTTTGAGATTGTAAACAAGTATTGTTATGCTGTCGGAGTGTTGTGCTTATCGTGTGATGAAGGATGGAACTAAAGCTAGATGAGTGACATGGGATCGGACTTCATGCTTGTAACTCTTCCTTCTACTTAATAAATTTGTTTACAACATTTCCCATTTTCTTGTATTTATGTATGATGATTATATGCGTAAATTCTTTCGATTCCGTTTTCTTATAGTAGATATATCTCTTGCTTTGATTTGTTTTTGTCCTCTGTTTATGATTGCAAGTACTTGTCGAGTGGATTAATTTTGAGAAGGAGCGATGGGAGCCATACAAAGGAGACAAAGGGAAAGCAAAAGATAACAAGTAGGTCCCTTGTATTATTTATTTTCTATAGAAAAAGGTTAAAAACTTTAATTCTGTTGTTCTAAGTGTAGCTACCCACCTAGGGAAATTGTATTTATCCGTAGATGAAAAATTCCACATAACAAATTGGTGACCATACTAGGGAATGATAATTGTTCCAAGTAGTTTACCTTCATCATAGTACACCCTAGTAGACTTTACTTGTTTCCATTGATCTTGTTTCACCGTTTTTTAAGTGTTTTTTGGTAAAAAAAAATTGTGCTTGAAAGCCTCTATAATGGCCTCTCTGGTACCAGCATAGGCTTGTTCAAGACACAGAGTGCTGCGGACCACCCTTGGCTTGAGGATAGTGCTCTAAAGTGCATTGTCTCCCATTCAGGGCTGCGTTGATCCTCCTTAGGTCAAAAATCCCACCTTTGACTTGATTTTTCCCAAATTTCCTTCTGTTTTTGCTTGCTGAAAGATCAACGGTTGTTGTGTCTCTGAAATCAACTTGTGCTTCCTTTCCTAACCCTACTTTGGCCTTGATTGTTTAGTATTTCTTAAATTATTTCTTTATCACTATCAGTTCATTGTAAAAGTTAGCTTATAGTCGATTAATCTTTGCTCAAAAGAAAGTGAAAATTCTTCATTTCTTTCAAAAGGAATTGTCGTAAAGTCTTCGTTCCTGCAAAGAGATTGATTGATTGTATGTGCATTAGTTTCCTTTTGTTCATTTTAAAATTAAGGGAATTGAAAAGAAAAACTTTCATCATGCATTGAAAAAGTTTGGGTGTGCTCATATGAATAGTTTAGGGAAATTGCATTAGATGTGCTCTTTGTTCTTCGATTAAAAGAATATGATTGCTCTATCCCTATTAGCTAAGGTTTTCATCATTCAAATTGAATTAAAATAATGCTTATCATATTAGCTACATTCTAGGAATTTCAAAGACATCATGTGGTGAACCTTGAAAGGAAAATTATTGATCAAGATCAACTTAAAATTAACCTCAATTAACCTAATGGAGCATTGTCACCTAATGCAAAAAATTTAGAGGTTCTAGGCTAGAGACATGTTCCGAAATCGTAAAACATAACAGTTGTCGCTAACATGTCTGCAATACATTCCAAGTGTGATACCTCATTCCACATACATGAGTATATCGTAGCTCGTCCACGTACCTTCAGGTATATAGGACAGTGTTACAGTATGTAAAGTATAAAGGAATGATCTCACTGTGCGGTTTCACAGTAGACAATGTTAATACAGATTGGGCCTCCACATACTTTCGGGTATATATGGGAGGAAAACACTAGATTTCTATCCATCCTTAGGTAACTGATTCAGCCACCTTCAACACTGTGATACATTTAACACAGCATTTAGGTAGATTTCTTGCCTGTACTTCTTAGTTCGCCTAGAGGCATTTTGTAGTTCATAGTTGCTTGGTAAACCTTTTTCCTAGCTTACTCCTTTTTGTTTATTTGTCTTTTGTAATAAAATTAATCAGCAGTCATAGAGGAAAATCAACCCTTACCCCGTTGTTCATGGAGGACAGCGAGTAAACCGCCTTTACTACCCGAAGCTACATCTATCCAGTTAAAGTGATCTCATTTGACTGGATCCAGTACTTCAAAAACTTTTCGTTCTTCATCTAAATTACCAGAAACACCCATACTGGTAAGTATTGTGACCCCAGTTTCTCCTACAGTTACTAGTACATCTGTTACTAAAGTGGAATCTCCACAATTACCTGAGGACACTAGTACTAAATTTGGTGAAACAGTAACCCAAGTTGTTCAACAACAAGTTTATCCTAAACCTATCACTGTTAAATCAGAAGTTACTTCTAAACCAGAAGTTGTTCAAGAAGCCCAACCTGAACCTGTTCTTTTACCAGAACACTTGGATCTTAAAGTTGAACAATAAGAAGTTGTTTCCATACTAGAAGAAAATCAGTAAGTACATCCTTAGACATCCATAACTGTTGAGAATTCATCTTTACCTCAAGAACAAATACCGGAAATCTATTACGGACATGACGGTGAAATTCTTCGACCTAGTTTGATTTCGATAGCAGAGGAACCTGAGGTAGAAACACCCATAACTCCATTCCATTTTGGAACTGGACTTTACCTTTATCATCATACTCCCCATTTTAATGCTCCTTTTGATCTTGATTACTTTCAGACACATGTTGATTCATTAGGATATTTTTTTGGACATGTGATTATGGCATATTCAACATGCTAGACTGTACCATCTGTTACAGCTACAATAGAATTTTCTATTGCATCCTCTTCGATGTTTACTACAACACCTGAGTCACACTTGTAAGGTGTTCCATTCATCCCATCAGGTTAGCAATATTTATCTGGAACCCACTCAAGTGTTTCTTCTAGCCCTTGTTCTTCACCAATTTCCTCTACAACAATTTTATCGAGTTCCTCATTAACGGATACCAAACAGCTGGACCCATAAAGTCAATATCAAGCTGGTTCATCTGGTTTCCATCATATTCATACGCTTTACATTGGACTACCACTATATGGATAACAATATGCACAATCTCCTTATAATTCATTTTCTAGGGGGCAACCATATGTCAGTATGTCGTCATCTTTAGGTCAACTTGGAATGACTGTCTGTTAGTGGTAGCCAACAATGCCCGTTCAACCTAGGCTTGTGTATCCATCACAACCTATGAAATATGTCTCATCCATACCTACTACACCTATTGTTACAGCGTTACCATAGTCACAAGATCAGATTGTTTTATCTCAACTTGTGAAAGCTAGTCCTTCAACCTCAGACCCCAAGTTTTAGGTTTATAGTTTTACAACAACCACTTGTGCCTGGAATCCAACAACCTCAGGTTAGTTTACCTTTTACTGGAATGACTGAGACTTATACTGGTTTAGTGTATTCACAACCTGGTCAAGCTTGCATTGGTGGGCAACAACTATTAAATCAACAGCTTTTGTATGAACAACAACAATAGTTTCTTCAATAGACTTGGCAACCCCAATATCAACAACAAAAATTCCAGCAATACCAACCTCATCATGGACTTGGTCAACAAGCCTATGTTGGGTTTGGTCAATAACAAGTTTACCCAGGTCCTAGTAAATAAACCTATGCTGGGTTTGGAAAACAACAAATGTATCCTGGTGCTCAACAACAACCTTACTAGAGATTTTCACAACAAACTTACCCTTATCAAGGTTACCAGCAACGGATGCCTTATGCTAGTATGCAAAGGCCTATTGCCTAGGCAATCCCATCTTACCCTGGATATGCTTAACCTTTCCTCAATAGACAATTTCCTTTTGTTGCAACACTTGAATTACCAAACCTAAACTGGCTCACCAATGACCCAATTCTTTATGCACCTTGGTGGCCGATAATTCCTCATAAATTACCTTCCAATATTTTGAAATTCAATGGAAACCCTAGAGAAGAACCATTCAACCATGTCATGACTTTTCATTTATGGTGTTCATCAAACTCCTTAAATGATGATTCAGTTAGACTACATCTTTTCTATACAATGCTTACTGGTCTGACTGCGAAGTGGTACAATGAGTTACCATGAACTTCTTTTGATAACTTTACATCTTTAGCTACCACGTTTTTAACCCATTTCAGATTACCCAGACGATATGAAACTAGAATGAAACAATTAACCAACTTTAAACATACTACTACTACTCATATCTTTGATCATATTCATGAGTGGTGTCGTCGTCATCAAATGGTTAAAACTTATGTTCCTAATCAGCTTTTAGCTAAGTGGTTTATAAAATCCATGTTCCCATCTATCACCGAGGATGTGGTGAAAGGTGGAGTTGTCACTGAAGAGAAATTAATTTCTCCTTCCCAATATTTGTACTTGATTTATACACAGTTTGGCATGCTCTATGACACGATCCCAAATGCACCCCAACCAACTTTCACTATTCCTCCACCACCATCGAGTAAGGACTCTCATGTCATTGATGGTGTGATTGGGTCTTCGAGCACACAAATAGTAGGTAGACCATCTGGTCAAACACTTTCCATTTCCAATCAAACTTCAAATGCATCTGATAACACTCGTGCTTCTGAATTCAATGCCATGTCATCTAACAAGAGCAAGAATTAAAAGAAATCAGGAAGCAAGATGAAGGGGAAAAACAAGAAGAAACAAAATAATCCCCTTCAAGAGAGATCATTTGATTCCTCTCCTTTAGCTAGGAAACCTCGTTACCCATGTTTAATCTGTAACAATATTTTTCTGAACTTGGAGACACATATGGTTGCTACAGACCATGCTTCCACTTCCCAAGTTCTTATGTTATCTGCATGTAAGCCTAAATTGATGTTTTTGTGTCAACACAAAGTAAAGATTGGAAATCAACCGTCATCATCAAATATCTAGGTTGATCAACCTAATCCTTCGACTTTGACTTGTCTGATCCTATTCCACCGCCTATTGCACCAAAGTTAACAATAAAACCACCTAAGGGAGTTGTACATAAATCAACATTCAACCCTCGAGCTCGACAAACCAAGAACTATAAAATAGTAGAATATTTGGCTTAGTCACCTTCTGCTATGTCGACGCTTGAGGTGCTCCAAAATTGTCCCTCCCAAAGGAAGGCTTTATTGTCAACAATTGGTGGAATCAATCCAACTTATTCCAATCTTCTGGTTTACAACCATGCAGGTTATATGCCATAGTTACCAGCACAATTAGCATTCCTAATTCAAGTAAATTCCTTGAATAAACTTTAACTTATTCACCAAACTATTATTGACGAGGGGGCATATACTTGTATTACGTCAATGAATTGTTGGAAAACACTTGGCTCGTCGCCTTTGTCATGTTCACCAACAACGTTAAAATCGTTTGAGAGTTACACACATACGCCTTGTGGAATCTTGAGTAATCTACAAATTTAACTAGGGGGGAAAACAATAACTATTGAAGTTGAGGTTTTTGATGAACCCCTTGACTACAACATTTTTGTAGGAAGACCATGGGTTTATGCTATGGTCATTATTGTTTCAACAAATTTTTGTAAAATTGCATTCCCTCATAAATGCGGAATCACAGTTATCAATCAACTCGCTTTCTTCACCTCTAGTTCATTGGCTACTTGAGGCATTCTATTAGTTCACGGATCCCCACTATCTCTTCAAAATATTGATGTAGTTCTCTTCAAGGATTCTTCCCAAATGGGTACTTTTTCACTACCATCACCATCAAACATCGCGGAAGTGGCAAAAGTTGAGACTTGCAACACGATATCTTCCACTTCATCTGATTTAAGGAAGATTACCAATAGTTCTGAAGTTGATAGTAGTAATGAAATCATGTCTCTAAGCCCTATTAAGCTTTCATAGCAATCAATCTTTCTGGCTTGCACGGCAAACCCAGATCCATCTTTGACAATTGTATGGCTAAATCATTCATTAGAATATGGTACTTCCTCCTATCCTTTTTCATGTATATTTTCTACTGATTAAGGAATCATCGAATCAATGATGACGGAAGAAGAACCATGTGAAGATTATCATCATCATTCCCATCTTCCAGATCACATAGAATACTTTTTGAATGAACTTGATCACCCTTCAATTGTTGATTTTCCTTTTGAATTCTGTTTTTGTAGATGTAGTAGCTTCCGATCGAAACTTGTCAAATATTGAAGAAACGATTTCTATCAATATTTCGACCAAACCTAAAGTTGTAGAAAACATTCATGTTGGCAAATCTTGTTCTCCATCAGAACTTGATATTTACCGTGCTTCCTTTCGTGAATTCTGAGATATATTTGCATGGTCATAAGAGGAGATGCCAAATATTGACTCTAGTATATTTGAACATGAAATTAAAATGTATCCTAATGTCAAACCAGTTCCCACAACGCCTCCATACTATTCATCCAAAGAAGGTTGTTGCCATTAAAATAGAAGTTGAAAAACTTTTGCATGTTGGTTTCATATACCCTATTCCTCTTACTGATTGGGTTTCCAATATTGTTCATGTCATGACGAAACAAGGGGAAATACAAGTGTGCATCAATTATAGGGATTTTAATCAGGCTTGTCCAAAAGATAATTATCCCACTCCCTTTATCAACTAGATTATTAGTGAATGTGCCGGATGTGAAATATTTTCATTTATGGATGGCTTTTCCGGCTATAATTAGATCAATATCCACCTAAAGGACCAATGTAAAACCACTTTTATTTGTCCATGGGGTACATTCTCTTACAAGAAACTCCCTTTTGGTTTGAAGAATGCAGGGGTGACTTTTTAGAGGGAAATAAACTACGCCTTCCATGAAATCAAACATATTGTTCAACCATACCTTGATGATTTACCTTCTCATCCACGAAAGCAGACTGATCACCCACAGCATTTGAGGGTTATATTTTTATGGTGCTGACACTACAAAATACGATTCAATCCACACAAATGTGTATTATGTGTAGGTTCTGGTCATTTTCTTGGTTTTGTAGTGTTTAAGGAAGAAATTTGACTTTACCCTATTAAGGTTGAAGCAATTCTTGACTTGCCTCCACCTTCAAATCTATTATAGTTACAGAGACTCCAAGGGAAGGCTAACTTTCTAAGGAGGCTCATTCCCAATTATCTTGAAATGGCTAAAGTATTTACTCATCTTTTGAAAAATGGGATACCCTTCCACTAGGATCAAGTTGCGCAAGATTCCTTTGTTTCTTTTAGATATACCTTGATTAGAGCCTCATTAATGTATTCCACGAATTATCAAAACGACTACTTCCTATATCTCACCACTGTAAATACAACCATTGGAATGGTTTTAGTCCAAGAAGAAGATGGCATTGAACATCCAATATATTATTTGAGTTGCAATCTCAATGATACATAATTTAAGTACTCTTACATCGAAAAGCTAGCTTTGGTAGCTGCCCAAGCTGTACAGAGATTTCGACACTTTATCCTACTCCGAAAGACCACTCTCATTTCGGATTACAACCTTATGACATATATTTTGTCACGTCAATTGCTGGGGGGAAATACTCAAAATGGATCATCATTTTGTAGGAATTTGATTTGGAATTCATCAAATCCAAATCAAAGAAATCTCTATTTTCGCTGGGCTTCTTTGCGACCTTCCCTCAAATACCCTTGATTCAACATCAAAACCATCAATTATGGATTTTGTCATCTGACCTATAGTATGGAGATATACTAATTTATCTCCAGACCCAAACTTTCCGGACTGACACATCTCACTCGCAATAGCGATGTATCCAATACCAAGCCAAAGATTATCTAATCATTGGTGACATTCTTTACTGTCATGGTATCAATATGAATTTATGGAGGTGCCTCACAGATGAGGAAGCCGAGAAAGTTTTGAATGATTTCCATTTAGGTGCTTGTGGTGGACACTTATCTAGTTATGCTACAACACAAAGGTTTCTCCATGCTGGTTACTTCTAGGCTACCATATTCAAATATTGTATTATTGTTGTTAGAAGTTTTCATGCATGCTAGATCTATGACTGTAAAGCTAGATTAACACCTGCACCATTGCATCATGTCATCGTTGTTGGACCATTCACCAAATGGGGCATTAACTTCATGACATGTAACCCTCACTCGGTTGGGGGTCATGAGTACATTATAGTTGTCATTGGCTATTTCACAAAATGGGTCGAGGAAATGCCTACATTAAACAACAATGGAGAGACGGTTACACTTTTATTTTTCAACCACGTGGTTGCCCGGTTTGGTGTATCTCAGGCTAGAGTTACAAATCATGGGTCGCATTTTCACAATCACATGATGACTGAGTTAACTACCAGGTTAGGACTTCCACGTGATAGTTCTACTCATTATTATCCACAAGCTAATGAACAAGTTGAGGCCATCAAAAAATACCTTAAGCAAATGCTTCAAAGAATGATAGGGGCTCATAAATGAAATTGACATTTAATTTTGTACCCTGGTTTGTGGTCATATCGAACCTCAGTAAGGAATGCAAGTGGATTCACACCCTTTCAATTGGTGTATGGTTTGGAGGAAATCTTGCTGATAAAATGTGAAAATTCATCTCTTAAGCTCACAATTGACCTGTTATCCGACACTTTTGATGAAGAAGCGCATTTCTTAGAACTCATCCATCTAGATGAAACCCGTCTTGAAGCTACATTGGCTAACAAAGTGCATAAGAAACGAATCAAGGCGTAATACGACCGAAATGTCAAGCCTGACATTTTCTCATAAGGAGACTTGGTCTTGCTTTATGATTAGGAAGCTGATAAACTAGGAGCAGGAAAATTTGAACCACTATGGATGGGCCCTTAGATTGTCAAGCGTGTTTTGGCAAAATGTGCCTATGAGTTGGTGGATTACGATAGAATTCCGTTGTCACAACCCCAAAATGAGATGTATCTCAAACATTAATATGATTAATTGAGTGTAGTAAAATCACTGTATATATGCTTTAATTGCATGTGTGTGTGTCAATGTGTCTTTTAGATTTTTTATGTGGTTAAGTAATCCGCTTTGCATTTGTTGCAGATGTTGGAATCTTTGGAACCATTTGTTGGTTACGCTGATGGTGCTAGTCATAGTACGCAAAACCTATCTTCTGCAACATGGTCCATTTTCGCTCCAAGTGGCAAGTTAGTGAGTTTTCAAGGGGTTCGTATCGGTCGTTCTACGAACAATATCGCTAAGTATAGCACATTGACTGAACTTCTCTCTGATGCCATTTCACTTGGCATTCACCGAATCATCATTAAGCTAGACTTACAACTCATGGTACTGCAATTAACAAGCATTTATACCATCTGAAACCCAACTATTCTTTGTATGTTCCTTAGAGTTCGTCTTTTGGAAATATATTTTGAGTACATTCAATATCAACATATTTCCAGAAACTTTAACACATTAACTAATTCATAAGTGAACTATGTGTCAAACAAACATTTGCGACACATGTAAAAGTAAATTTTCAATTCACATCATTAGTTGAATCGGATTGCACATAACCATAT